>JBBPKJ010000101.1:0-49484 GCA_038089195.1 Brasilioporus rufonigricans | reverse complement strand
ACAGTACATAGGGAACGAGTAGCTGCAGTAACAATCTAATTGCTCGACTTTCCCCCATCGTTTCTCTGCGCTTGAGGTTGAGCATCCGACTCGTATCACTCAGTCTTATTCATCTATTCCCACGATCGTAGCCTCACTAGAGACATCATGTGTGCATCCAACTCTCAGCCTGAGCACTAGTAGGACTCACTTCGCAAGTCTCTTGATACTTGAGTGAAGTTAGCCACCGCAGAGATGTTTGAAGTGGTGCCTATCGCAAGGTCGAGTTCGTTCGTCCTCCAGGCCCATTTCCCTTGCAATTTGCGCAAGACCTGGAGAACGTGCTCGCCTCTAGTTTTCGAATCAATCGGAGTTTCCGCCACCCCCATGGTGGCGGTATTACCCAAGTAATGAGACAGACCTCCAAGCCGAGGAGGATTCGGTTTACACGCGCTGAACTCCTTGTGAGCTTGGTGTTTGGGCGATTTCTGCTCATTGCTTTTAAACGCGAAGTCTGGTATTGTGACTTGAACTCTCGCAAGTTACGTAAGAGTATCATTTACTGCCAGAAGGGTGGAGTTCTGAGGGAGTTTTGACTGTGTTCCTGCCATAGACAGCGAGAGTCGCCCCATTTGCATGCGTGGTGTTAAACGAGAAAATGAAGACGACAAGTCGAATGTGAGTTTCAGGTTCGACGTTTGACGCGATTCATAATGCCGACGCCCTTACTAGCTCGATCTATTCGGTGAACGTGAGGGAGAAATCTAAACTGACTCCGGATCTTCTTCACTGCTTTGAACTCGCCACGTTTGATATGGACGCCGTCAACCTTGGTCCTCGTGTGATTATTATCCAGGGGCAAGTGCGTCGCAATGACTTTGGCGCTGATCTGCATCTCGTCGCCTTGGACGTGCATACACGCACACAGTTCCTACTTCCTTCCTCGACTCATGCAATGTCTGAGGCAGCCAAGGTAGGCCCTCGTTGACGCGTTTCCTTCCACCCATAGGAGTTTGACGTTCCCACGAGCATCTCGACGTCGACACACCTGCTCCTAGTCCAGTCACTCCACTTCGTGGCTACTGGGTGGAGGACGTTCTTCCAGGCGTTTATGCTTCCCCCTTCTGATGCTCACCTTCGCTTTACCTCGATCCTCAGACCCTCACACAGTGGTATCGTTTCCGGCATCCACTTAAACGGCACTGCACTTCTTCGTGATTCCATTTTTGATCCAACCACGCAGGGTGTTTTCGTTGCCATCCGAGTGCGCGCGTCTGAACCTCCCCGGTACTATTATTACCTCTGTTCTAAAACACGGAAATTCTGCCCATACACTCCAACTACTGGGTCTCTTCAGCCCCCCAGGAACACCGTTTTTTCACTCCTCCTTCAACGGTACCGACCAGGTGTTTTACACGGTCAAGTCGGGTTCCTACTAGACCCTCGCAGCGTTTGAATATATTCTGCGCGCTAGTAGCGACAACGTCAGCGAGTAGAAGGACAATGCCGTAGAGTACCCTTCCCTCTCACAGTTTCTGACCCCTCGCACGCTCTTGGACTATGACCCCTATTCCTGCCGGATATGCCTCCGATGTACCGTTTTATGGTTGAGATTTTCCACGATGTATGTACCTTGTACGTCGCATTGTAGTACTTGTGCACAATTATCATGATCCGAGGCGCGACGTTTGAATGTCACCGCAATATCCCCGAATTTGTGCGACATCACTTTTCTTGGAGCCCACCATGATGCATTCCACGGGTCATATAATATCATAGCCACACGGCCACCCGGTTACCTCAGCTCAGGCTGCCATTTCTGTCACGATGCAGAAGCATGGCGGGTTTGAAACCCTATACCCCTTGTTTCGTAGCATGAGACGTCGCAGCAGTGCGATTGCTTTAAAACGCCAACTTGAACCAAGGCATGCCTAACATCACGAAACGGTTTTCTATGGACGTTGTCAAAGGATGGAGTCAGAGAATCATAGCGGCATCCCTAGACCGGCTTCCGCTGGAGATCTGGCACGTCATATTTTACCACCTCGATATCCGTGACATCTTGCGAATGCGAAGGGTTTGTGGCAATCCTCCGTCCATCCAATTCCGCGTAAAACTATTTCACAGGTCTCTCGATACCTGAACGAAGTTAGCCGCTGCAGGGACGTATGGAGCGATGCTTATCGCAAGGCTGAGTTCATCTGCCCTCCGGGGCCATTCCTCTCGCAGTCTGCGGATGACCTGGAAAATGCCCTCGTCCCTAGTTTTCGCGTCTCCCGAAATCTTCGTCACGACGGCGATGCTACCCAGACGGAGAGATCGATGCGCCAGCTGAGGGAGATCCTGTTCAAGGGCGTAGACTTGGGCGTGAGCCTTGTCTTTGCACGGTTCCTCCTCATCGCATTTAGCGAGGAAGTCCGTTGTTATGACTTGGACCGTGCCGACTCGGATCCGAGCATCGTTTACCGGGCGACGAGCGGAACCCTCAAGTCGTTTCATTGCGTTTCTGCCTTCGACGTCGAGGGTCGCCGATTTGCGTGCGCGGTTTTGAACGAGGCAACGCAGACCATGAATCGAATGTGAGCTCTGGCATTACATGCGATTCAGAGCCCGCCGTGACATTGACGTCGTCACTAGTTCTATCTACTTGTTGAGTGCGGGGGAGAAACCTAAAGTAACTCTGGATCTTGTTCACCAGTTTGAACGCAGCACATTCGACGTCAACGCCGTCGACCTCGGTCCCCGTGCGATCGTTATCCAAGCTCGACTGTCGATGGGTTATGATCTCGACGCCAGTAGGGATCTCATCGTTGTGGACGTGCATACACGCACGCAGCTCCTACTTCCTTCCCTCTCTCGTGCAACGTGGGAGACGAACGAGGTGCGCCCCTTTGTTCAGGTATCCCACTCCACCCAATTGAAACTGGACGTCTATAATGTAGATGTCGGAATTCTGGCTTATCGAAAGGGTTATTTTGCCCACGAGCATTTCGACGTCGACACATTTACTCCTGGCCAAGTCCATCTACAATCCGATCACCGGATGGGTCACGTTCTTCCAAGCGTTTGCACTTCCCTCTTCAGACACCCATCGCAGTTGCACCATAGGCTCTACGTCGATCCATCTCAGCCTCTCACATAGCGGTATCATTCCCAGCGTCTACGTAGGTGATACCATACTTCTCCACGACTCCGTCCTGGATCCAACCACGCGAGACATCCTCATCGCCATCCGAGTGCACGCGTTCGAACCCGCCCGTCCTAATAGCTCCCTTTTGAATCACGGCATCCTCCGCCTCAGCGCCGCACCCACGTCCAACCCGAACAACCACGAAGTCGGCACCGTCGCATTCAGGCTACTCGGTTCTCTCGGTCAACTTCGAGCGCCGTTTTTTCACCCTTCTTTCAACGGCGCAGGTCGCGTGTTTCACACGCTCCAAGTCGTGGACGCGCGCATGTCCATCTCGGCGCTGGAATACGACCTGCGCGCCCCAGGTGGTGACGGCGACGGCGACGGCGAACAGACGGCCAAGGTTGTGGAATACCCTTGCATCCTGCGTTTCCCGACCCGACGCATGCTCTGGGACTATGATCCCTATTTTGGTCGGTTGTGCATCCGATCTAGTAGGGCGGAGGTGAGCGTGATCGAGGTTTTGGACCTCGCCGTCTAAGTCGGGACGGGACGAAGCCAGTCTGCCCGGGCAGACGATCGTCGACA
The DNA here is from genome assembly GCA_038089195.1 of Brasilioporus rufonigricans. Classification (NCBI taxonomy): domain Eukaryota; kingdom Fungi; phylum Basidiomycota; class Agaricomycetes; order Boletales; family Boletaceae; genus Brasilioporus; species Brasilioporus rufonigricans. The sequence goes on along the minus strand of JBBPKJ010000101.1, from coordinate 45,787 downwards.
GAACGTGTTTGCTAGCACTCAGCGACCATGGGCCGTGCGTTTTACATGTTCGAATCGAGTTCATGTATGGGACTGTCTTTAAATATGGCTTTGGCGCAGGTGGTACCGACGGGTTCATAGAATACCCTAACAGTTCGGGGTTCGAGCTCTACGTACACTCTTGGACTATGATCCCCATCCATGACAGAGTATGGCACTATTCGAGATTTTTGTAAATCTAGTCAACACTGAACAAGTAGAGAAGGAACGACCAATAAATGTTAATTAGAGCACCGTCCACGCAAAAACACAACGTAGCACAACAGCCGTCCTGCGGCGATCACGACACGAACAACACGGAAGCAAGCATCACTACCATCATCATACACTCATTCGCAAGCGTCCTGCGTGCCCCACTCGAGTTCGATCCGTGCGAGGACGTCGACGACGCGGCACTAAAAACGACAGGCGTCAGTAAAACGCTCCATTCCGTCATGTATGCATGTGGACTCACGACGACGACGGCAACACGAACGCAGCCGAGCCCATACTGTTTAGCGCAAACCCAGACGACGTCATTGCGTTCCCGATCGAGAATACGGACGACGCGCCGGCACCGTTGACGCTCACCTCGTCCCAGTTGACCGACTGGGAGACGTAATACGTGTTGGTGGCCACAACGAGCGTCTGGTTTGTCCCACTCCATACGGCGACATCGATGCCACCGACTAGGTAGTTAGTCCGCACGGCCGTCGCGTTGAAGAGGAAGGGCGTGATCTTGGGAAGGGCGAGTGCCAACGCGGACGCGTTGCCTTTGATGTCCGCAGGCGTGGGATCTGACCAGGAAATCGCGCCGAGGGAGCCATGGTTGACACCTAGGAGGGTGATCACGACCCATTCAGGGCCCGTCGGTGGCCGTACCCAGTAGTTTCTGGGAAAGTAGTAGTTGAGAACTGAGGTGTACTGCGACGAGAGAAGACACTCACTCGCCGGGGCCACCGAAAGCCTGAGGTACGCTCCAAACTGCCTTGGTGCGTTCCCATCCCACGACTTGCATTCGGTTCAAGAAACTCGTCACACGGCCGCTGACGTCGGTGAAGGAGCCAAGTCCACTGTTTGCAGGGACAGGGATAGATGATGCATTCGCGGGAGGGACAGCATTATTGAGGCCCGGCGGAATGGGTGAACAATTGTCACAACCACAATCGCCATAGGTTGGCGTGCAGGGGGTATTGAACATGAAGGAGGTATTTACGTTGGCACCGATAATGTACACGTCCTGCATGACAATATCAGCTCCAGCAGCATACGATGTGAAGTAATAATCTTCGCAGTTGAGTACGAGGGAGACAGGATGGTAGCCGTCGAGGCTGTAGATGAGATCATATGAGGTCGATGTGGCATTGAGCGGGTCTGATGAGCCATCGGGTTCGTCGCCAGTGTACCAGACCAAAAGGTTGGACCAGCTCTTGAACGAGTTTACTTGCGCGGTGACATTGGCCGTGTCCTGGTAAACGTAGCGCATGTCGTACATGAAGTACAACCCGTTTTGTTGCATTCGACCAAACACCGCATTCACGCTTGCCTGGCTCGGAGTGGATTCGAATATGGGATGCACCTGACCCATTTGTTAGCAATAACTCACGAGGTGGAACGTAATACACACGATCGTGAACCTAGATGACAAAAATGAGATGGGCCTGAAAGGAAAGAAGTGGGAAAGGGATACTCACCCTTGTGCTGCCAGTTCGTCGATGATAGTAAGATTGTCTGCCAAGTATTGAAACTCGGTATAAAAACCGATTGGAAACACTGGTCGGTAACTGCCCTGTCCATTCGCAGGTTTTGCCAATAGTGCGCCAGTCCTGAGGTCCATTTTCGTGACAGTGCTGTTCGTTGGATTGGGCAAGAAATACAACGAAGAGCTTGCGCTGAAGACTTGTGATGATCCACCACCCGAGTAAGTTGCTTGACAAGAGAGATTGTAGGGGGCGACTTGAGGTGTCAGGCCCCCGAGACTAAAGGGGATCTCGTACGCTGTCGCGTTCAATGGAACAGTGCCGTGTCCAAGGACCTTTCCACCAGCACTAACGCTCACGCTGAGCGTTCCGGCATTGGACAAGGATCCAGAGGGGAGGGTGATGCCCTGAGCGCCCTGGATATTGGAATAGACTACAGGCGAGTCGATCAAAATGGCCGCGGACGAGCTTGCATCTTCGGCCAAATAAGGTTTGACAGCAGGTGCACATCTGAAAGCCAACAATGGGCTCTGAGAAACGGTAGGAGTAGGAAATGCTCCCCCAGGGGGCGGAGCCTTGGCTTGAGGCATTTTGCTTGGGTCATAATATTTGCCACACCTGAGACGCATGTTATGAACACAGGTTCAGTGTAAAACGCAACAACTCACCATGTCTGGGGCTGAGCCCGGCCTGCAGGGATGAGGAAACAGGCGGCGAGAAGCACGAAGAGAGACGAGGAACGCATCACGGATCCGACGGTGGACGTCTGGTACTGGAGACGTTGGCACAAGGTGACAAAAGTCATAAATATGCTCCAGAACAAAGACACGACGAGCGCACCACGGTTCCGTGCCGGTACGGGACAACGAGTTCCCAAATTTGCGAACTGAGAGATCATACGGTATGGGTGAGCAAAATTGCAAGGCTACAGAGTTGGCATAGGAGGCGCGCTTGGCGAGGCCTACGAAAGCCAAGCGCCACGACTCCGACCACTTCGGATGCGAACAAATGTTTCACCTGGGTTATAACCTTGGTGCCCGCAAAAACTATGATAAGGACTATAGATTAGGCCCATCCGATTTTGTCGAAATAGATCCAGTCGGGGTTAACACGATGGTAAAATTGACGTACTTCTTGGCAAAACGATTCGATAGAACTTTGGGTATGTACTTTTCTGAGCTGCTTTCTAGTTGACGAGCTGCAATGAAAACAAAGGAAAGAGGGGACAGGTAAACGAGTGTGCGAGGTTGCGAGCGGGAGAGCCGTGTTAGGCCAGCAAAGGAGATAAAGCGACAGTCTACGTTGTGGTCAAAGTAAAATTCGGTTGGCACGTCTCCGGTCAGGAACCGGAGGTATCCATTTACGGTTGTTTGAATGCACGCCCGTTCGACTAGCCTCCCGGCCTCACAATTCCGTAGGGGGCTATTGTGCTATGCATGGTAGTGCTATAGTCGCTCCAAAACGTCTAACGATGAAAGCAGTACAAAGGGGACTTGACATAAAATACGGTGCCGTGGTGATGCGTCCGACGACGACGACGAAGATCCAATAAAGATACTGGGCAAGCATCCTCTGGTACGCGCATGTCTCCGACAGACGGCAGTCTGCCGACCACCCGAGAGAACGCAACATATCAAACTCGCTGGCAGTCCAAAGTTAAAGTCCCACGTCAGTCAGACGTCGAGACGGAACCACAACGGAATCATCTTCCATATCCGCTCTCGCTCCTTCTTTGCCCACGTCTCTAAGGTGTTTGCGCATGCCTGGCATTCGGCCTGCTCGAGACTTCGACGCGAGCTTCCCAGGCGATCGATACCGAGAGGTTGATTCAGGTCGTACAGCGGTTGTCCAAGCTCCTCCGCAACGTAGAGTGGGTCCGTGCATCCACGTTGATGGTCAAATAGGTAGTGCTGCGTGGCGAGAGTCACAAGTTCTGAGAAATCACGTTTACATGTCCTGTGGGTGTTATGGCCATGCGAATACGAATAGTGGTGGTGCCCAAACGTGTTTCCCGGACCGGCCACGAGTGTCCGAGCGTGTGACCCAAGCGATTGAATCAACGTTGTGATGGCATGTCGAGAAGCCTCCTTGCCGAGGGATAACCGCTGCATATCCACTGACGATAAAGGACATTGCCGTGCACCCTCTTCGAACGATTCGCCATAGTCGAATATTTGTGAGAAACTGTATCTGGAAAGGTCGTAGAAAGCAGAGGGCAGCAACGATGGTGCGTTGACCTCGCGTGCTAGATTGATCACAGCCTGATGTGTGAGAACAGGGGTGAGGTTCGGAACGTTCGGAGCGCACAAATTACGTCCAACTTACGATTGGTGAAGGGTACATGCTCTCTGATCCAGCCTGAAGCTCAAAAGAACGTGACATGTCCTCGCGGGCATCCCAGCCTTTGAGCGTAGGTGGCCAAGCGACAGAGAGATGCTTGAGGGCCTTCTCGCGCAGGGAATCCACCACGTACTTTGTGGCAAGGCGCAAGACACCAGAAACGACTTGAAAGTCGGCAGGGCCGTTGTCCCCAAAGCTCCTTTAGAACACGAGCGATGAGCGAAAGAAGGGATTGAGTGCGACCGTACAACTCACGGACCGTCTACCAACGCCGTAAGGAGGTTGGCAACGTCTTCAGGCGCGTCGTGAAGGCATAGCACCGGACAGCCTTCGATGTCTCCAGGAGATTGCATAGACAGCGACTTGGCGTCCGCCTCGGGTTGTGGTAACGTAAACAGGTCATGAAAGAAACCAGAGTGCCGAGCAAGCAGGGATTTATGCACACGAAAGTTCGTGTTCTCAGCTCGAAGGACAATCTTCGACGGCGCATTAGCATGATCCAACACTTCAAGGCAGAGCGCTCTCACAGATCCATCCGAGAACCACAGGTCTGGATGTCTGACTAAAGCGTCTTCGCAGTTTGCGTTCTCGGAGCATTCGGTGTCGCCGGTGTCTTCTTCGGCAACGGAAGACGATACAAGAGGTTTCTTGTCGTCAGAAGACCCTGAGCGGGCAGACCTGTGCAAATGGTTCACAGGGGGAGGGCTTCTGGGGGGAGACCCGTGAGCCCAGATGGGGAGGGGATAGTAGCTGTTGTTTGCGGGGAGTCGCGACATGGTTCAACTCGAACAGGCGCACGCTCCAACCCGATGGCGGGCTGTGGCAGCGAGGGTAGTAGTCATAGTACTAATTAAATGAGATTAGATAACATCACACCCTCTCGACTGCCACCGCCACTTTACAGTTCACCAAGTTGCTTCCGTCATGTTTTATCAAGTCGTGCTCTTGTGCCAGCAAGTCCAAGAGCTGATAGCAACGAGATCGGACAAAGGGTCACTGCCACGTGCCAGTCATTTAGGGCACACGATCTCAACAAAAGACACTTTGTATACCCTACGAGACAAGAAACACTACACGGCGATATATCCCCGGTCATGCACAAGCACGGACATTAAGAACCAAGAGCCATCCTATTTTAGATCGGGTGGCGGTGAATTTATACCCACCCGAGTCTCGATGAGAAAACGTACCTCTGCAGACCGGCATAGTCACCGTTCCAGCTGTCCGCGTCACCAGGGTTTGGGCCAGAGCTGGCGTATTGCCAGAAGGAAGTGTATGCCCATCCTGCAGGAAGGGCACCAAGAGTGGTGTGCGGATCCGCAATCCACAACGGGTTGTTGGCGCCAAAAGCCGCACTGTTGCCGGTACAACTAGTCCACCAGTCGGTCGTGGTATAAATGACTACAACAGTAGTACTAACAAACCGTGGTGCAGGTCAGCCAGGGTACAGCTCACCTGGATATCTAGAAGAAAACGTGACCAGCAGTCAGATTAGCTCGTATTGCAGTTAAGAAATTTCTTACCGGCCCGTACTAGCCTCGTAGGTATTGGAAAAATCCTCAATCCACGAGACCATCTCGGAGGCTGTTAGACCATAGCACTCGCCGGCACCGTTCTTAGTAGGATTGTCTATTCGTGGATTAGTTCTCCTCTCTATTGAAGACAAGGGCTACAGACATTCAATGTCTAGTGCTCCAGGAAGGGTTATTCCATCAGCAGACCAACCACCTATCAGAGGATTAGACAATAACACCACGCAGAGGGACACTCTTACCTCCGTGTGCCAGGAAGTAATCCGCCTGAGCAGCACCCGAGGACACGTCTGGGTGTGCAAAATGGTAAGATCCACGAATGAGGCCAGCATTCGTAGCACCAGTGTACTGAGAGTCGAAGGTTGGCGAGATGTAGGCTAAAACGGCGCAGCTGAGCACAATGACAAGAAAGGTAAATTAAATAACCAAACATGTCCCCTCGGTAGCCTTGATGTATGCGAACTGAATGCCATTATTGACGACAGTAGTCCAGTCAACATTGGGCTGATAGTCAGAGACATCGATACCTAGAGGATCGGAACGCTTGACTGGAGTTGCTCGAGCAATGGCTAGAGCCAAAGCGAGTGTGGCAAGAGACCTCATTATGGAGGAGATGCAATGTAGCTTGTGGACGACGGGGGATGAGCTCACTTTACACGTACTTTAAAAGCTCGTAGGATCAAGGTTGCCAGGGGTAAGTCAGTCTGCGTTTGCTGATGCACGCTGTTTTGCATCCGTGATCACATAGCATACACAACCACTAGACTTCAAACATATTTCATTAGAAAAATGGTAGTCATCAGTCTTGGGCAGCACAGGATGGTGTCGCTTTCTGGGCGATGATTCCACTAGGGGTTGGCTGGTTTCGTGGATACCACACTAACATTGGTGTTGTCACCGAAGGTTAACAAGAGGTGTACGTCACGTTGACCAATATCGGCTCCGAAAAATATCACCAACACGGTGGAATGATTTGGTGATATTGTTGGTGGTAACAATGAAACATAGCATTTTGGCGTCAATCATCACCGTGCCGTGGTGTTCGCCTAGACGAACGGACTATTGTAATAAATCGGGAACCATGATGTTCCATCATGATCCAAGTGGTCACGACGGTGTTGATTCACCTTGCCAGGGAAATCACTCACGCTGTGCCAAGAACCTCAAACTTAATCGGTGGTGTCACTTCAGCCGTGCACCAGGTTTCCCGGAGAGTTGATGATAAGGGGTCTATTTGTTGTCCCTTTTGTTATGAGGGGCTGTGTCGAGCTGAGTGGGTGGTCAAGGTGACAATATCCTGAAGTGAACCATGTTTCATATCGAAGAACATAGGGGCTGTGCACGACCTGAGCAGCCAGACCTGTGCAAATGGTTCACACAGTGCAAAGAACGTCTACGGGGAGTCCCGTAAGCCCCACGGAGAAAGGATAAAGCTTCAGCCGTGCTCTGAGCAACATGATGTAGTCACGTCGGACGAATCCAATGAGCAGAGAAGTCGAGAGTAGCATCCCGGTAGTCATAGTACCAACTACATGAATGAGATTAGACCACATCATGCCATCCCTCAGTCGACTTAGCTCCATGCTCAGTGATGCAAACTCAATAAGTAGCTTTGTTCGTGCCACCGGTGGGCAGGTGTCTGTTGATCGTCGGGAGTCTTGTTCTGGCACGAGGGACGAGAACTGTAGATTCTAATCGTACAAGCCACTAGCCTCGAACCAGCCCAAACTTCGGTCCTGTACGGAATGTGTGCATACATCGAGTCACATACCACTTATTCGGGACTCTTAATTTCGATCAAAGGCAGGCATCTATTCAACGAGTCAAAGTTAACTGAAGGACATAAATAAGATCGGAAGACCAAAACAGCACTTCGCGGAGATACGTCCCTCTCATACACAAGTCCACGTCAAAAAGAATGTCGCCAGTTCAGCCCCTCAACCAAGAGCCATCCTATTTCAGATTGGGTACCAGTGAATCTATGTCCATTCGAACCTTCATGGGAAAATGTACCTCTGCAAACCGGCATAATCGCCGTTCCAGCTGTCCGCGTCACCAGGGTTTGGGCCAGAGTCGGCGTACTGCCAGAAGGAAGTGTACGCCCATCCAGCAGGAAGAGCGCCGAGTTGAGAGGCATAATCCGCGATCCACAGCGGGTTATTAGCGGCAAAGGCGGCGCTGTTGCCGGTACAAGTAGTCCACCAGTCGGTCGTGGTGTAAATAACTACGGTTGTAGTGTTAACAAGCCGTGGTGCACGTCAGTCATGGTATACATTACCCGGGTATCTAAAAAAATTGATCCATAGTCAGATCAGATACTTATTATAGATGTGAATTTCGTTACCGGCCCGTGCTAGCCTCGTAGGTATTAGAGAAATCCTCAACCCACGAGACCATCTCGGAAGCTGTTAGGCCATAGCACTCGGCACCATTGGGGTTATCTATACGGGATCAGCTCCCCACACCATACTTAGGGGATAAAGACTACGGACACTCGATGTCTAGTGCTCCAGGGAGGGTAATCCCATCTGCAGACCAACCGCCTAGTAGAGAATTAGACAAGAACACCACATTATGGGGACTCTCACCTCCATGTGCCAGGAAGTACGTTGCCTGGGTAGCACCCGAGGACTCATCTGGGTGTGCGAAATGATAGGATCCGCGAATGAGGCCGGCGTTCGTAGCACCGATGTACTGAGAATTAAAGGTGGGCGAGATATACGCTGAAGACAATGCAACTCAGCGCACAAACGAGAAAGGTAAGTTGAATAATCGAACATGTCCCCTCAGTAGCCTTGATGTACGCGAACTGGATACCATTGTTGACAACAGTGGTCCAGTCAACGTTGGGTTGATAGTCAGAGACGTCGATGCCCAGAGGATCGGAACGCTTGACCGGGGTTGCTCGAGCAACGGCCAGAGCCAAAGCGAGTGAAGCGATGTACTTCATTATGGAGGTCTGCGAAGCAGTTTGTAGACGAAGATGAATCCACCCCATGTCTCTTTTATAGACCTCCAGGGTCAAGGAATTACCGCGGGTGTGCTAGTCCGCAATCATCGTTACACACCCATTTCGCGCTCGTGATCACATAGCATGTGCATCCATGGAATACTGAATGGATTTCATGAGAAAGTGGTGTTTATCATTCCTGAGAGGAAACACACGATAGTATAACTTTCTAGGCGAGTGAATGGTTTCATGAGGACGTCGACAGCCGGAGAGGTCAATATGTCAGCGCTAAATAGTGCCAGAATTCAGTTCAAAAACATGCACGAAGTTGATGCAACGAGTTGAGACCCGAGCTCTGGAGATGACTTATACTATTTGAGCAATTCACTGCGGGCATCCGCTTAGACAATCCAGGCCAATGAATTATTGAGACTTTCTTGGGAACGTACCTCATGACCGCTGGGATGATGGAACGTCGTTAGGTGAGTCATCATGATGCGGGATTTACGCAGTGAAACTACTCACGCTGTGTCAAAAATACACAGCAGGCTCGAATTAAATTGACAATGTTACTTCAGTCATGCAATTAGATTCAACTAGATTGAAATCTTGTGACCAGGATTAGAGGGGGACGGTAATAAGCTCAGGAGCTGTGTTGAGGGTAGCGTTCGAGGCGTGGCGGCATCACAAAGTGAGCCAGGGTTTGCAGGTGTCTCTGATCTTGAATGATAGGTCTAGTTTGGGGGATCGGAAGCGACCGTCACTCGACTATGGGGTATTCCAAGTCAGATCCAAGTAGTTGAATGGGCTATCGATTGCGAGTAGACCGTGTCCTCACGGGTCGATTGCCAGCGAATCAATAGGACATTGGCCATAGCACTAGTAGTTGCCCTTGACTGTAGTACTACTGTTAAAGATGGCTAACCGAACACATAACGGAAATTTTTGGAACCCCGCCAAAATTTGTGTAGGATCAGGGCAATCTCGTCTGCCTCCTCTTCCTCGTACTTCCTTCTGCGCGACCTTGTAAGATGGATGTGGGTACAGTCCGTGTTTGATTACTTGTTCTTGACATACATCTGCAACGCACAGCCGAATTTCGTGCAGGGACTGCACGCCCTCTTGCTACAGTCCACCTCCAATGACACCGTTCAACTCAAGGCTGTAAGATCGCTCGATCGAACGCGTTTTTCGCCCTCGTATTGATACCACTCAACTTTAGGCCACTGCACAGCTGAATACCGAGTACTACAAAAATCCAGCATGTATATCTGCCCTTGCCCAAATACTCGCCAGCTCTCCCGAGTTTGCCGTGAGTTCCTGCCGATCGCCGTGCAGATCTCGGGCTTAACAACGATCCGCTCCTGTCAAGGTTCGCCAACTCGCAGCAGTCGAACTACGCAAGCGGGTCAGACAAAAAAGTGGCGATCTCTGGGTGCAGCTTCCCCAAGATTCGCGTGAACAGATCAAGAGCGAGCTACCAAAAATTATCCTCGCTGAGTCAAAGTATGTGCTCGCTCGTCGCAGTTTCTGCCCTGTTTTTCAACTTGCATACTCTGCAGTAAGCTTGTCCGTCACTCGGCTGCTCGCGTTGTCGCATCCATCGCGTCGATCGAGCTCAAGGAAGGGACGTGGCCTCAGCTCCTCTCATGGCTCAATGAAGCCTGTACTTCTGCGGATGTTGCGCAACGCGAAGTTGGCGTCTACATCCTGTTCACCGTGCTAGAAACTGTCATCGAAGGATTCCAAGACTCCACTCAAAACTTTTTCACACTATTTGAGGTTCTCATCTCTGATTCTCAAAGCATGGAAGTACGAGTAACGACGGTTCGGTATGCGTTTGGATATCAGGTATCTGGATAACATTGATATAATCCACCAGTTCACTCGGTGTCCTCGCCCAATACATCGACGCTAATGACAAGGGTGATATTGTAAGTCGATGTATCTGATCTAGCGTGTCACTTTTAACCTTTTGTAGAAAACGTTTCAAAATTTCCTCCCTGCCATGATCCGAGTTGTAGAGCAGGCATTGGAGACAGAAGACGAGGCTGCAGTACGGCAATTGTTTGATGTGTTCGAGACTCTTTTGATTCTCGTAAGCCATACATATACATTGAGCCGATCATTTCTTGATCCATGCCGAAACTCAGGAAATTCCGTTATTAGGGCCCCACACCGAAGCTCTTGCTTCATTCCTACTTCTCTGTGGTGCCAACAGAAATCTCAGTGCCGAACTCCGTATATTCCCTCTAAACGCTCTTAACTGGACCGTGCAATAGCAAGTCCATTCTCCTCTATATCTCCATTTGATATTCACCCATTCTCAACAGCAAAAAATCGAAGATTCAAAGCCAGAATCTGGCAGGGAAGATCTTGGAGGGTCTCATGCCGATCACTACCGAACCTGAGCCAGAAGACACCGATGACGACGCACCGTGTCGAGTGAGGACCTCGCAATTAATAAGTGTGATTGTGTGCTAACGGCTTCGTAGTCTGCGTTACGCATTATCGACGGTTTGGCGACGAATCTCCCCCCCGCCCAGGTCTTCCCCACCCTGCGTACTCTGATCCAACAATATTTCTCATCACCTGACCACAATAACCGTCGTGGTGCTATGCTTGCCCTCGGCGTGGTCGTCGAGGGGTGTAGTGAATATATGACTCCCATTATGAACCAAGTCTGGCCAATCCTCGAGGCTGGTCTTCAGGATGTGGATTCCTCGGTTAGGAAGGCCACCTGCATCGCTGTCAGTTGCCTGTGCGAGTGGCTGGAAGACGAGTGTTCCGCCAAACATGCCACCCTCGTTCCTGTAAGTCATCACACCCGCGATCTCGGTCGTGTGATCAAACAAGTCTCTTAGGCTATCATGAACTTGGTGCACGACCCAGCTACTCAGCGCTCCGCCTGCACCGCCCTTGATGCCCTTCTTGAGATCTTGCAAGATGTTATCGACCAGTATCTTAACCTGATCATGGAGCAGCTTGCAAACCTCTTAGACACGGCTCCCATCCCCGTCAAATCCGTCGTCACTGGTGCTATTGGCAGTGCCGCCCATGCGTCCAAAGGGAAGTTTTTACCATATTTCCAGCCGACTATGAACCGCCTCCAACATTTCCTCGTCCTGAGTGGGGAGGGTGAAGAGATTGAGCTTCGTGGTATTTCCATGGACGCAGTCGGAACGTTTGCCGAGGCTGTCGGCGTCGACGCATTCCGCCCATACTTTGCCGACATGATGAAGCAAGCGTTCCAGGGACTTGAAATGGGTAGCCCGCGTCTGAGAGAATGTAGTTTCCTGTTCTTCTCTGTGATGGCCCGAGTCTTTGGCGAGGAGTTCGCGCCCTACCTTCCAAATGTTGTCCCTCCCCTTTTGGCGAGTTGTCGCTTGGCTGAACACGGTGAGGAGACCGACGCCTCTCGTAAGTCACTTGAATTTCTTGAGATTGTACTCAAAACTCACCCTCTGTGTCGTAGATACTGAACAGGTGGTTGCTGCGTTCGCGTCCGGCGCTTCTCCCTCTACTGCGATAGCAGTTCTTGATACTGATGCGGATGGCAAGATCGAAGCGGAGATGGAAGACGTCGACGTCGATAAGTTGCTCGAGGTAAATAGTGCCATTGCTGTTGAGAAGGAAATCGCCGCAGACACGATCGGCGCATTGTTCCTTGCGACTCGCAATCACTTCTTCCCCTACGTCGAGCAATGTGTCATCGAGCTCGTTGCCCTCCTCGCACACTACTACGAAGGCATTCGCAAGTCGGCTACGGAGTCATTGCTTGACTTGGTCCGGGTTTTCTACGAGCTTAGTGACCCTCAGGAGTGGCAAGCCGGTGTCACCGTGGTAAGTAATACTTTGCTACCTTTACTTGCGTGCTTAACGTTTGGATGGAAGACCGTACCTTTGCAACCTGCCGTGAAAGAGCTAGTCGGCCACTGCCTTCCTCCTCTGCTTGACATGTATGAATCCGAGGATAACAAGTAAGGAATTTTGGTGACCGTCTTCATTGTTACTCAAACCCACCAGGAGTGTGGTAGCGTCACTTTGCATTGGCCTTGCAGAAACCATCAACAAGTTGGGATCTGCATTCACCGAGAACAGTATGTATGCCTGCAGTTTTCTGTTACTTGTCTAAACCCGTTTTAGATCTCGAGCACATCTGCAATATCGCTATTCAGGTGTTAAGCCAGAAGGCGCTTTGTCAGCAGGACCCAGATCAAGATGAGGACGAGGAGGCACCAGAAGATCAGGCAGAATACGACTCAGTTCTCATCTCTTCAGCGGGAGATCTTGTTGCAGCGTTGTCAAATGCCCTTGGTACCGACTTTGCGCAGCCATTTGCAACTTTCTTCCCTCTAATCGCGAAGTATTACGTGAGTAACGTCCCTGCGCATCCTCGAACTGATCCCTAATGTTGGAATGTAGGGAAAGAACCGGTCTCTGAGTGACAAGTCGTCTGCCATTGGGTGCTTAGCGGAAATCATTGCTGGGATGAAGGGTGCCGTCACACCTCACACGGAATCTCTTTTGGAACTCTTTTACAGAGCCCTCCGTGATAATGAGGCAGAGGTCCAGGGCAACGCATGTTTCGCTGTTGGTCTCCTGGTAGAACACTCCGCGGTTGATCTCGCCCCACAATATCCTGCTCTCCTTGCTGCCCTTCGTCCCATGTTCGACGTTCTTCCAAATGCACAACGTCCCCAGCTAAATGCCAAGGACAATGCGACGGGCGCTGTTGCACGACTTATCTACCGCAACTATACTGCCGTGCCTCTGGACCACGTCCTTCCTGTCTTTGTGGCGGCCCTTCCTTTGAAAGAGGACTACATCGAGAACCGGCCCGTCTTCCGCGCCCTCTTCCACCTTTTCCGGAACGCTCCTCAGACCCTCGGCCCGTATCTGGATGCATTGCTCCCTGTATTCGGCCATGTTCTTGATCCAAATGGCCCAGATCAGATCGGTGACGAAGGACGGGCTGAGTTGATCCAACTCATTAGTTTCTTGAACACGCAAGAACCAACCAAGATACAGGCGGCGGGTTTGACTGCCTACCTCTGACGAACTTAGACTTTTTTCCCCTTCGCGATTTTCTATCGATCCATACGACAGTGTATGAGAAGTCTGCAACGCTTTACCTTCATTCACCAATTAGATTGCCTTCTTTCATGTCGCATTCGTGTTGTCAGAATTATTGGCTCATGTTCTACGGTATTTCGGTTTTCTATATGTGCACGTGACCGTCTTCTGGTACAACGCGTCCTAGTGTTGATTGTTCAACCAATTGCATTTCTTTCCTCGTCTCCACGCCGTCGTCCCGCCAGATAATTTGAAGTCGAGCTCGCTGGCCGACTCGTTCTCAACGTGCGTCGTCGTCGCCCTCTACGACTCCCATCACTATGCTTGCCATTCTTTTCATCTTCCTCGCCGCGGTCCCTGTGGTTTCAGCTAACGTTTATCTCGATAACCCTCTGGACGGCCAATTTCCATTGATCGCACGCATTGGCCAAAATTTTACGTGGACCATGAGTCCCAAGACGTTCTCCACTGACCTGGACAAGTCACTGGGATATTCCGCGTCTGGACTTCCTTCCTGGCTCAGTTTTGACAACCGCACGCTGACATTTCATGGTATCCCCGCTCCTGCAGACGAGGGCAGACCGCAAGTTACGGTGACTGCAAGCGACACGGAATCGATCGCCTCCTCGAGTTTTATACTCTGCGTAACATCGTATCCCCCGCCGGCCCTTCAGAAGCCAATCAGTCAACAATTTTACCCGGGAAATCCAGCACTGTCTTCCGTCTTCTTTCTTTCGCCTGGATCTGCGCTCGCCACAGACGAACCAACGTTGAGAGTGCCCGCGAGATGGTCGTTTAGCATCGGTCTCGAAGGGGATACCTTTACGGCTCAGAACGACTTGTACTATGGTGCGATACAGACGGACGGAACGCCTTTGCCGCCTTGGATCGCGTTTGACACCCAGACACTTACTTTCAACGGTGTTGCGCCCGGCGACGAAGCGACACCCTACACGTTGGAAATCGTGACCTTTGGTGCCGACCAAGAGGGATACTCCGCTGAGTCGGTCCGGTTTAATCTCGTCGTCGCGTCTCACGAGTTGTCTGCTTATTCGACGTTGCCGACGGTCAACGTCACGGCGGGTACGCCGTTCAATGTCACGATGTCCTCGCCAGCAGATTTCACTGGTGTATTACTCGATGGCCAACCGTTGCAACCTGCGAACGTGTCTGTACTGTCGATCGATGTGTCGTCATACAAGAACTGGCTCAAGTACGACCCGGGAAGCAGGATGCTATCTGGTACACCCCCGAGCAACTTTACGGCCGCGGACGGTAAACCGACTTTACCGGTCACGCTGACGTCGAGCTTCAACCAAACCTTGTACACGAGCGTCGCCCTGGATGTTGTCGCGTCCTACTTTTCGAAATCGGACTTGGGCACGATCCAAGCGGACCCGGGGCAAACGGTGCAATTTAATCTTGCCAAGTATTTCGCCAATGCGTCGGCGCAGTCCAGCGATGCCAACCTGAGCGCATCCTTTAATCCGTCGAGCGCGAGCGCGTTTCTCAACTTTAACGTGGTCACGGCGCAGCTTACGGGTCAGATACCCACGGATTCCGATATACCCAAGATTGGTGTCACGTTCGTCGCGTATTCGCATATTACGCACTCGACATCACATGCGACGCTCACTGTGGAGTCGCCCGAGTTGGAGAGCATCAAGGGGAACTCGTCTGGCAGGACCGGTGCACCGTCGAAATCCCAGACCACGCTGATCGTCTCGCTCGTATTTGGTATTGTTGGCGGCGTTTTCTTTCTTGGTTTTGCGCTGGCGTTGTTTAGGCGATGTGCGCGTGTCAAGGACTCTGCGGTTCTTGGCGAAGAAGGCACGCGAGCGTGGACAGAGGAAGAGAAACGGTGGTACGGGATTGGGATCGAGGTGCGCGATCAAAACTACGAGCGCGGGTATGGATGGAGTAATCAGGCTGACACGAGCGCGGCATCTGAGAAGGGGAGCCTCGAAACGCAAGCGAAAGGGGGTTCGTTTGAGCCTGGATATTATCCGCCGGCCCGTTCGTACGATAATCTAGGCCTGGGACTGCGACGGGTTTCGCCGCGTGCGCCCACAACGCCGTCGACGGTGCAAGCGTCGTGTTCCGAAGGCGTTATGAAGAAGGCCGAGTTTTTCGGGAGGATCCGGAATACAGCGCGAAACGTGAGCGACAAGTACAAGCGTCCGAGTCCCCCTGCACGGCCCAACATCAGTCACCCGCTTCCGTTGGTCCGGCGAGATGGGGTGCCGATCGAAGGACAGTATGTGGAGATTGTCAAGTCACCACCGCATGCGGAAAGTGCGACCTCAATCCGTGACGATCATCTTACGGAGAGAAGAGCGAGTACGGTGGCGAGCTTTACTACGTCGCCATCGAATTCGACCGGCGAGAGGTCGATCCCAAGACGGAGGGCGGATTTCGCGCCTCCTAATTCGCCACAAGGTCCGCGAGCTCCAGCACCAGCTGCCGTGAAGGAGACTGCTCGAAGAAGGTGAGCTATTCCATCGCAGATGGGATCCTCTTTGACCACTATTTCATAGTCTTGTCAGGGAAAGTTTACAAAGCACGAGTGGTGTTTCGGCAGATTCACACCCAGGGTCGTTGCGACCGGGCGAGGATCGCCCACGTCTGAAACAATTCACCCATGCATCACGCGTTCCGCCTCCGCGTTCACCCTCGAGCAACGTCGCTGAACCAGAAGTGACCTCGGGTACGAAGCGGATTGCAAGTCAGACGGCGCAAGTGTACAAGCAAAGTCAAGAAGGGCGTCACACGAGCATCGACGAGCTGCGCATCGGGATGCACTACGTCCGCACACTCGGGGAGGGCACTTCGAACGTGCGCTCCGTGTCGGACAAGTCGTTCTCGTCACTCGAGTCGTCTCAGCAGGGCCACGGTGCAGTGTCGAGCGGCACCAAGGCGAGCGCGACCCTGCGGTTCTTGGTGCGCGCGGGTGAAAAGTTCAAGTTTCGGGTGCCGATGCAACATTCGAGTCAGCAGTACCGCAAGTTGGAGGCGAGGTTGATTTCGGGGCGTCCATTACCGTCATTTATCCAGGCGGAGCTGAAAGGGTTTGGGGTCAAGGGTGACGAAAAGAAGGCGGTCGAATTTTATGGTGTCCCTTCTGAGGGCGATATCGGTGAGTTGCATGTCGGCGTGTTTAACGTTGAGGGTGGAGAGTGCTTGGCGCGCGTGGTAGTGGAGGTGATTGTACGGGGTAGTAAAAAGACGCCACCCATGGCAGGCTGAGCGGGTCTCCCCTGTTGTCGTTTTGTATCGTGATCTGACGTGGACGAACGAACGATAGACTAATAGACGATGTACTCCGTTGTTTGCATGCATTCGTCTTTGTACGTGTAGAGCATCTAATGTGTAGCACCCTTGAAACCTGAAGCTTGATCGAGCTAGTTCTTGGGGTAAACTTAATCGGCATTTGCCAAGTCCCTTATCAGGTATCCAACTTTAAGTGTCAGCGACTCCATGATCGCGCACGAGGACGTCAAAAGTAAGATCCGACAATACACATGGGTGAAGGGGTAGTAGTTACACGGCCAACGATGGCTAGAGATGGCAAGTGGATGGGAGATACGTCGTTACAGTCCTCTTTTACGTGTCTGCCTTGCAAATGAATCGATTAGTGGAGGCTGAGGGCACGAGTCGCTCACTCACACAATCTAATACAGAAGAAGATCGCGTGCTACGCTTTATGACTTCCAGATAAGAATGGCGAGAGCGCCGATGTAGAAGTAGATGAAATGTTTGGTTTCTGGGTACGAGGGTTTCAGCCGGGCGGGTCAAATAGGACGAGGAAATGATTTTTACCATGGGTGACATAGCTGCCAAAGTTCTTCCCGACGACGACGTGCCAGGTGGGGCCGTGGCGTTTGTCAAACTCTTTCTTGATCTGGGCGGCGATGTCTTTCTCGATGCTGTATTTCTCGAGGGCTGCGGATGCGACATCGATGCTCTCCTGCTGCATCTCCTCGGCCATGTCAACGTTTTTGATGACGGCCTTTGGGCCGCCGGGGCCGCCGTTCTCCCTTGGGAGGGAGCCGGTGTCGGTGGAGGAAGTTGCGGGTGCTGCGTCAGTCATGACTGTAGGAGAAAAAAAGGATGAGGGGGTTCTGTGATGTGTTGTGGGTTAAATAGACCCTTGCCTTGTGTTTTTGGGGAGCGCGAGGCGCGTGGCTGATGGTCGGTCCTGGTCAAGGTGTGTTTTGAGCGGAAACACGTGGACACATGCTGCACTCGACGCCATCGTGTTCGCTTGCCAATCGTTGCCTAGCGTCGATATTATGAATCTAATACGCCCTTCTCTCCCCACTCGTCCACCCGCCCCAGGCCCAGGCCCACCTTCCGATTGGCTCGGCCCACCAAACGTGCTGGTGTCCATGCGGACGTACACAAGGTTCCGTGTTTCCGAATAATGTCGTCGTCACTGATTGAGAACCTGCCACCACGGAAATATATTTCACTCCTGGGCTCAGACGGGCATCGTGTATTCCCGTCTACCTCTTTGGGCTTCGCCCGGATGTTACAGCGCGACGAGGTGCGTGTAAGGGTCAGCCTGAATCACGCGAGTGTCGCAACCTTGGCCATATGAATCGCTTCATGTTCAGATACAAGATCTCTCACGTGGAGTCCTGGCCATTTAGACCCTGGGCCGTTGGACGCGTTTTCGTCCCATAGCAAGGTTGTTCAACGTGCGTGACGCGTTGCCAACTCTCAGTTCCCATCTCACTTGTGGTTATCATGCCCCCTAGGTTCCGCGGCGGGTGCATGTGCTCATGCACGCCGAGGCAGAACTCGGGGGGAGTTGACTGCGGTCACCGTTTGAGCGTGCATGAGGGTTGTTTCAAACGACCCAGCACGTGCGCGACTGCAACAGATAAGCATTGTGCTCGATTGACCATGCGGCGGTGATTACGACGAGTATCCTTTGTCTTGAAGTGTCGAACTGTCGCCTGCCTTGGCTTGGGATCTCGTGCGGTCCGTTATCGGGCCGAGAATGTGCCGCTGACGGGCTGAAGCGCTGACTCCTTGAGTCTGGGAAAGTCAAAAGCTTTTCTCTGCACTATTGAACCAGAAGCTATCTTGTCTACATTGCTTTATTTTCCTCTGTTTGATATGTGATGGTGTATTTAGTATGTAGGCCAATGAAAGTTCATTCCTTGTTCGGGTCAAAGTTCGGCATTCATTCCCACCTTTATTCCTTGAGATGAGAAGTCATCGTGTAGCTTAGTCATTAGTGCAAATCACAACCTTGAGCATAAAGAACACCTCCTCTCCGACGAAATCGAACAGACCGTGGGCTACAGCGAATCCATTTCGCGGACAAAGCGAGAGAGAATGTCGAGTTTTTTTCTCAAACGGATCTATTTGTAGCCAGTCAATACGTCGCTCAGCGCGGGCGCGCCAGTACTCGATCCGAACCTGTCGCCCTTTCAGGCGATCAATATGGACACGAAGAAACCTGCACGGACGCTTCAGAGACCCATCGGGGGGCGTGGTAACGCCCAACTGTGCCAGGACACGTCGCAAAGGTGCTAACCGAATCTTGGACTGCACAGAATCCAGCACACGGAACTGAAGTCCCAGTGGTTATGACTCTACCAAATCGGCAGAAAAGTGACGGACACAGGCAGAAAGAATATGTGGGTAGCGGAAGTACATTCACCGCGAACGACATGGCGCACAACAGCATCTCACAGCCCATCCCGACTGGATTCCAGCACGATTCTATGCAAGGACGCGACAACATCCAGATCATTTCGCCTGTATCCCTCCAAAGTAAGAGTGAGACGGCTGCGAGATACATCGACCACCTCGATCTCTGTGGGGATAGAAAGCCAGGAAGCTCGAACTCACTCACGATGATGGACGTCGATGTCCACAGGCGACCGAGGAACACCTATGCCGAACATTGGAACTTGCTGGGACAGGTGAGCTGCACCACAGAGAAGGAGCAAACGTTACATGAGGCCGAATGGTGTGCAAGCCCGCACCCAACCCACCCACAAACGAACAAACAAAGCGAGCTGTACCTGTGGCGTCACTGGCGGGAATGAAACGATAATTCCGTGCAGCGCCAAAAATCACGAACCTCGACAGCAGAAGGCGCATGGGAAAACAATTCTACTTAAGTAACGCACAAACACGAACAGATGGTTTCCAGGGTGATGTGCCACAGTCGCAGTGCTAGAGCGGCCTCCTGTTTGAACCCCCAAAACCCACTACGTACTACTGTAGCGGGAATAAGACGCTAATGGTGTGTTCCTCTATTCACTCATCCTCCGATAGCCAGCTTTCTCCTCCCTTCCGTCTAATGAGTTCGCGATCCAGTCACGCAGACCATCGGACACCCCTAATCGACAAGCTCTCGTCACGCGACGACTTTGCGGTGTCGATGGCCAAGGTCGATTGCGAACGAGGTGCCGGTGACCAAAATTCTGCATGCAAGTCTTCGCAACCCACTACAACAAGCTACAGATTCCTGAGACTAGCTGGTCTCTTGACCCTTGTTCTTCTCGTGGAACACTTCTGGTCCCTCTCTCGTCTATTTCACGGATTGGAAAGTGGAGATATAGTTGGCCTTGAGCGTCTCTGCACTCAGGTAGAGCCACTCTCTCCCCCAGGACATGAGGCTTTGTTAGCAAGCCTTGACGAGGAGTTTGATTCAAGCGAGTTCAGGCTCAAAGCGTATGAGTCATTAGGTGGCGCTGTCCGCATTCCGTGAGCCTTTTCTCCTTTCTCTCTTTTTGCAACGCTGATTGTGCGTTCGTGTATACCAGCACCGAATCTTACGACGACCTCGGGCCCCCGTCAGAAGATCCTCGGTGGAAAATTGAGACCAAATTCCACGAATATCTCGAGTCACGTTTCCCCAAAGTGTGAGTGTATCTCTTGACACAACATCAACCAAGTACAGTTGACAGGTTCCCTTCTTTAGACATGCGAACCTCAAACGTACCGAAGTAAACGCCTATGCCTTGGTGTATGAATGGAAGGGTACCGAAAACGTCAAGCCTCTCCTTCTTGCTGCTCACATGGATGTCGTCCCGGTCAACCCGGCAACATACGACGACTGGATCAATCCTCCATATTCTGGCTATTATGACGGGCAATGGATCTGGGGCAGAGGAAGCTGCGACGATAAACCAGGCGTCATTGGAAGTCTGTGAGTTCGGATCTCGAGGCTGTTTGCTACGATGACCCGATGGTCCCTTTAAGAACTGCCATCGAAACACTACTGGAACGTGGATTCGTACCATCTCGCACGGTCCTCTTGGCCTTTGGTAGCGATGAAGAAAGTAGGAGTATCGTGCGTTATGTTATACTTCACAAGTTGTTCCTGTGCCGAATCGTTGAAGGGTGCCAGTGCGATTGCGGAGTATCTTCGGGAAGCCTATGGCCCCAATTCATTGGCCATGATTGTCGATGAAGGGGGTGCGTTTCAACGATCATTTTGACAAACACCTGACCATGTTCTTATACATGGACGACAGGATCTTACACTGACCGGAATGGGACGGTATTTGCCTCTCCAGCTGTTACCGAGACAGGATACTTGGATATCCGTATGGATGTACTAACTCCTGGTGGACACTCTAGCATCCCCCCGAAACATACTGTAAGGAGCCACGCGTCTTCTTTGCGGTCTACTCATACTTGGGTATGAACTTGCAGGGAATCGGCATCTTGGCTGACCTTATCACCGAGTTAGAGGCTCATCCGCACGAACCCGAGTTGATCCGGGGAGAGCCATACTACCAAGGTTTACAATGCCGCGTAAAGTACGATACGAGCTTTCCGCCGCTATTGAGAAAACTTGTGCGGCAATCACAAACCAGCGATAAAAAGTTGCGGGAACTGAGGGATCGACTAATTACCTTTGATCCTGTCTTCTACGCCGTGTCTGGAACAACCCAAGCAATTGGTGCGCCTTGTTGGACGCAAATATCCCGTGGCTTTTCTAATCCACGTGGCAGATCTTGTCGGTGGAGGTGTAAAAGTGAATGCCCTTCCCGAGGCGGTATGGGCTATCGCAAATCACCGCATTGCTGTTCACAGTTCACCCACTGAGGTAATGAGTCGTTTCGCCGACATTGCGCTCCCTGTTGCCGTGAAACACAACATGACTCTCGAAGCATTTGGGAAGTTCATGGGATCACAAGGTCCTTCGTGGGGAACTATACGCCTTTACGATGCTTTCAACAGTTCTTTTGTACCTGCCCCCGTGACACCGACGACGGGAAGTGGGCCATACGAGCTCTTATCAGGAACTATCCGATCCACGCTCCAGACTCATCTACGCACGGATGGGCTTCCGATGTCTGCCATTGTCTCACCAGGACTCTCTACAGGCGAGTTTTATGTACCTATACCACCACTTGATCATACTGACAGCGTGTTGTAGGCAATACAGGTAAGCGGAAGACGTCACATCGGAAATGAAAAAGTTGAGGTTCGCCTGCAATGATAGACACGAAACATTACTGGAATCTTACGAAACACATCTTTCGATATGGTCACCGTGGTACTGCCGACACCCGGGGGGTACACACCATCAACGAAGGTCTGAGAGCGTCTCGTGACTCTTGTCCTGAGCTGGATTACTCAGCCCGGTATAATTACAGCTATTCGAGCGGAAGGGTTTCTGGAGCAGATTCGCTTCTTCACAAGGCTCATTCTCAATGCTGATCAATGTGACCTGGTGGAATGAAGGGTGTCGCCGATTACAGTGGTCCCCGAGGAGATGAAAACTTGTACAATATGTAGCTTTTCAGCGTTCTTGTTACCTAAGCTGAATCCCAAGTGAGGAACCAAGGCCTTGTCGACAATATCAATTATGTATGTACATATCCATACCCACTAATGCAAAAGCAAAGACATCGAGGGACGTCCCCCTTTGGCGCCAGGAATATTTCACTGAAGGCTGTAGTGTCCCTCGATTAGTACGAAGTGTCAACTTTCCCCGAAAATACGCCCAGATCCTGTTCTACTCTTGGACACGGGTGTAATATCGTTGACTGTACTCAGACCTCGTGGGCTCAAGGTCCAGGGGGGTGATTCTTGATGTAATTGATGGTGGCGAATTCTCATCAAGTTCTCATCATCTATGTCGAGAGGCTGTGCGGTACCTCAGCCTGTTCTCATGATTGGACCGTAAAGTGCTAGGGGTGTGCACGTGGGAGCACTCGATGTGCCTCCGGTGTTGACACGTACCAGTGTGTTGCTTCTATCCGCCTAGACGATCGGTGTATGACCGTCGAACTCCGAGGCCAACACGACGTACCGATTCCTGTGACTTGGTGTCCACAAAGGGGGAAGAAGGGTCGGACAGGGGATTGATTCAATCGTACATGTGTACGCAAATCTGACAGCTGGGGCCCGGGGGCGAGATGTAGCAGTGTCACCGATAGACGTACCAATAAGTTACGTAACCCCAGTATCTGTTTTTGGGGATCGGGTAAAGGAAAGAAAATGACCTTTACCGGTACCCCATCATAACTGCAATTCACCGCCTTTCCCTTTTACCATCATCCCCCCCCTCCCGTCTCTGGCAGTCGCTGCTGGTGGGTGAGCTTTGCATAGACGAGACGAGTTCCACGTTGTTCATAAAGCATGTCGTCCTACGATCACTCAAAGGTTGCGCATTTCATTGGTATGTACCCCAACAAGGTGGAAGGGGACGCGTTCTAGGTCTAATACACCTCATGACAGGCGGAAACTCGCTCGAAAAGGCACCGTCTGGCCGCGTAAAAGATTTTGTTCAGGTCCATGGAGGTCATACAGTCATCACAAAGGTAGGCGTCGCGCATATACTCACCTCGTCGTCCGCAAATGGGGTCGTCGAGGGAGTGGTACTCTTTTCTCAACTCTGAATCAAGAGCTGATTGCTATTCTCTTCCTTTCCAGGTCCTTATTGCAAACAACGGTATTGTCTGCTTTGTCGGTCATGACGCGCATATGCTCACGTTTCTCTGAAGGTATCGCTGCCGTCAAGGAAATTCGCTCTATTCGTCAATGGAGTTACGAAACTTTTGGGACAGATAGGGCCATTGAGTTCACCGTCATGGCCACACCCGAGGACCTGAAAGTCAACGCCGAGTACATCCGCATGGCAGACCAATATATCGAAGTCCCGGGTGGTTCAAACAACAACAACTATGCCAACGTGGATCTCATCGTTGACGTGGCCGAGCGTGCTGGAGTGCATGCCGTCTGGGCAGGCTGGGGCCACGCATCTGAAAACCCGAGGCTACCCGAGAGTCTCAGTGCTTGCAAGAACCGAATCGTGTTTATTGGTCCCCCTGGAAGCGCTATGAGAAGCTTGGGCGACAAGATCTCGAGTACCATTGTTGCGCAGAGCGCCGAGGTGCCCACTATGGCATGGTCTGGCTCAGGGATCTCGGAAACGGTCTTATCAGAACAGGGCTTTGTTACCGTTGCTGATGACGTGTATCGAACCGCCTGCGTAACGAACGTCGAGGAAGGACTAGCAAAGGCCGAACAGATTGGTTGGCCTGTAATGATCAAGGCCAGCGAAGGTGGAGGTGGAAAGGGTATTCGGAAGGTTGAACAACCCGACACATTCAGGAACGCATATCATGCGGTCGCTGGGGAGATTCCAGGTAAGAATGTGCACCAGATATACCCTCTGCATATATTCATTCCGTCACAGGATCACCTATTTTTATCATGAAGCTCGCAGGCCAGGCACGTCACCTGGAGGTCCAACTTCTCGCTGATCAGTATGGGAACGCGATCTCTTTGTTCGGACGTGACTGTTCCGTTCAGCGTCGTCATCAAAAGATCATTGAAGAGGCTCCTGTGACGATCGCCAAAGAAGACACTTTTGAGCAGATGGAACGTGCTGCTGTGCGTCTCGCCAAACTTGTGGGGTATGTCAGTGCCGGGACTGTTGAATGTGTGTTACTACCCCAGTCACGCTTCGGAGGTCTACTAACTAGACTTCTCCAGACCTTTACAGTCACTCCGAAGACGTGTTCTACTTCCTTGAACTCAACCCCCGACTCCAAGTCGAGCACCCAACTACCGAAATGGTCACTGGCGTCAATCTCCCTGCTGCACAGTTGCAGGTTGCCATGGGTATTCCTCTGCATCGTATTCGGCACATTCGGACGTTGTACGGGGTTGCTCCTAACGCTTCATCCGAGATCGACTTCGACATGGTCAAGCCTGGGAGTAACCAGCTTCAGCGTAAACCTCGGCCAAAGGGGCACGTTGTTGCTGTCCGTATCACCGCCGAGAATCCGGATGCTGGCTTCAAGCCGTCATCTGGTTCGCTCCAAGAACTCAACTTCCGCTCCAGTACAAACGTCTGGGGTTATTTCTCCGTCAGTTCCGCAGGTGGTCTCCATGAGTTCGCTGATTCTCAATTCGGCCATATTTTCGCGTATGGTGAAGACCGCAACGAGAGTAGGAAGAACATGATCGTCGCATTGAAGGAGTTGAGCATCCGTGGCGACTTCAGAACGACCGTCGAGTATCTTATCAAACTTCTCGAGCTCGAGCCGTTTGTCGACAACACTTTCACTACTGGCTGGTTAGATTCCCTGATCAGTAACAAGCTCACCGCAGCGCGTCCAGATGCTACCCTTGCCGTCGTCTGCGGTGCTGTCACCAAAGCGCATATCGCAGCAGAGGCATGTCTTAGCGAGTACAAGCGTATTCTGGACAAAGGCCAGGTCCCTGCTCGTGATCTATTGAAGACCGTGTTCGGCGTCGACTTCATTTATGAGAACGTCAAGTACAACTTTACGTGTACTCGATCCTCCAAGCATTCCTGGACGCTCTTCCTGAACGGTGGACGAACGATGGTCGGGGCGCGCCCTCTCGCTGATGGTGGCCTCCTCATCCTCCTTGATGGTCGCAGTCACTCGGTGTACTGGCGAGAAGAGGTCGGAGCTCTGCGACTCATGGTCGACTCCAAGACGTGCCTAATCGAACAAGAAAATGATCCAACACAACTAAGGAGCCCAAGTCCTGGCAAGCTCATCCGGTTCTTGGTTGACAGCGGGGACCACATTAATGCTGGTGAGCAATATGCAGAGATAGAGGTGAGCCTAATTCACTAGAGCCAGCGGCGTCCTTGCTTACCTTACCCAGGTCATGAAAATGTACATGCCACTAGTCGCTGCTGAAGATGGTATCGTCCAGTTTGTCAAGCAGCCTGGTGTCAGTCTTGAGCCAGGGGATATTCTCGGCATCTTGTCGCTCGACGATCCTGCTCGAGTCAAGCACGCCAAGCCGTTCGATGGTCTCCTCCCGCAAATGGGTCCGCCTGGTGTTGTCGGAAACCGGCCATACCAGCGTTTCGTGCGTTGCGTGGGGACACTTAATGATATCCTTGAGGGTTACGACAACCAAGCCATCATGACCTCCACTCTCAAAGATCTCATCAAAGTTCTTCATGACCCCGAACTACCCTACTCGGAAGTCAGTTCTATCTTATCCACGTTGTCTGGTCGCATGCCATCAAAACTCGAAGAGGGCATTCGATCAGCTATCGACAGTGCCAAGTCCAGGGGCGACGCACACGAGTTCCCTGCCGTCCGTATCAAGAAGGTCCTTGAGCACTACGTTCAGGACTCTATTCTTCCTCAAGATCGCACGATGTTCCGCACACAGCTTGCTCCGCTATTCGATGTCCTCGAGAAATTTATGGGTGGCCTGAAAGGCCATGAAGTTCATACTGTCGCCGGCCTCCTTTCTGCTTACGAATCAACGGAGAAGCTCTTCGGAGGAAGCATCGAAGCTAGAGTGTTGAGCCTGAGAGAACAGAACAAAGACGAACTTGATAAGGTGGTTGCTCTTGTGCTCAGCCATACCAAGGCTCAAAGCAAGTCGAAACTTGTGCTTGCGATACTGGATTATATCAAGTCAAGTGGTCTCCCTGTCTCTGGCGCGGAGAACCGACTTTATCAGGTTCTCAGCGACCTTGCTGCTCTCGAGTCGAAGTTTGTCCCCCTCTCGTGTTGTTCCTTTTATGATTAAGATGTGTTTTAGGTCTTCAACTACCGTTTCCCTGAAAGCTCGTGAAGTGCTTATCCTCGGGCAAATGCCCTCTTACGAGGAACGTCTAGTCCAGATGGAAGCGATCCTTAAAGCAGCTGTGACTTCTAGCGTATATGGTGAACAAGGTACGACAAATAGGTACGTGGTTCTTTGTGTTTGTGTTCTATCTTGTTGATGTACTGTAGAACTCCTTCCCCCGAGATTTTGCGCGAGCTGAGCGATTCGCGCTACACTGTCTATGATGTTCTTCCATCCTTTTTCTCACATGCGGATCCTCTCGTCACTCTCGGTCAGCTCTTTTTTACTCGTTGATCATCTCCTAGGTCTTACTTTATCCCACAGCGGCTTTCGAGGTTTATATCCGCCGCGCTTATCGCGCGTACTCGTTGCTGTCGATTGACTATGAGGAGGGTGATGGCCCTGATGATGGCGAACTCCCAAGTGCCGTCACCTGGCGATTCAACCTTGGACGCTCGCATTCACCTCCCGCTACCCCTAGTCTCACTGCCCCGTAAGTATAGTTTGTGTTCTTGGCCAAATGATATCTAACCCTAGCTGAAGTGACCCGAGACGTCAAGGATCCGTCAGTGACCTATCCTATTTGATCAACCGCAACCAATCGCAGCCCATTCGTACTGGTGTCATCGCTTCATTCTCTGACCTGGCAGCCCTTAACAGAGGATTCGAGAAGGTTGCTACTCTTCTCCCGGTGTTCGATTCCGCCGAGTTCCACCAACGTTACGGCAGCGCGGAGCCGCCAAATGTCATGAACCTAGCTCTTCGCATTTTCGACAAAGCGAGTGATGTGTCTGAAGAAGCATGGGCAGAGCAGGCGCTCAAGTTCGTCAAAGACCACAACGCAACTCTCGTGAAGCGTGGGGTCCGTCGTGTATCAATCCTCATCTGCAAACGTGGACAGTACCCGATGTACTTCACCTTGAGAGGTACTGACGGCAACTGGGTCGAAGAACAAGCTATCCGTAACATCGAGCCTGCATTAGCCTTCCAACTCGAACTCAGCCGTCTCTCTAACTACAAGCTCAGACCAGTCTTTGTGGAGACCAAGCAGATTCACATGTACCACGCTGTTGCCAGGGAGAATCAACTCGACAATCGGTTCTTCGTCCGTGCTCTGATTCGTCCTGGCCGTTTGCGCGGCTCTATGAGCACAAAACAGTATCTCATCTCCGAGACGGATCGACTCGTGACCAGCATCTTGGATGCGTTAGAGGTCGTCAGCGCACAATACCGCAATGCCGATGTCAACCATATCTTCATGAACTTCGTCTACCACCTTCAAGTTTCTTATGAAGATGTACTCGAAGCTATCTCTGGATTCATTGAGCGCCACGGCAAGCGACTCTGGCGTTTGCATGTCACTGGCTCAGAGATTCGCATTACCCTCGAGGACCAGGAGGGAAATGCTACTCCCATCCGGTGCATCATCGAGAATGTATCCGGTTTCGTTGTCAACTTCCATGGGTACCAGGAAATCACTACCGACAAGGGCACAACAATCCTGAAGTCCATCGGAGAGAAGGGGCCTCTTCATCTCCAGCTAGTTAACCAGCCTTACCCGACCAAAGAGTCCTTACAACCTAAGCGTTACCAAGCACACCTTATCGGCACCACTTACGTTTATGACTTCCCCGACTTGTTCTCCAAGGCCCTCCACAATCTCTGGATCAAGGCCCGGACTTCTGACTCGTCGCTTATTCTTCCCAAGAAGTTGCTTGAAGCGAAGGAGCTCGTGCTCGACGAGCATGATCAGCTCGCAGAAGTGGATCGTGGCCCAGGTAACAACACGTTTGGGATGGTTGCCTGGGTGTTTAGCCTTAGAACGCCTGAATATCCTGATGGTCGCAAGGTGGTTGTCATCGCAAACGACATTACCTACAAGATCGGTTCTTTCGGTCCCATCGAGGATCAATTCTTCTACCTTGTCACGAAGTATGCACGCGCCCAAGGCCTTCCTCGCATCTATCTCTCTGCCAACTCTGGTGCTCGTATCGGGTTAGCAGAGGAGGTCATGAATCTCTTCTCATGCGCCTGGAATGACGAAGATCACCCTGAGAAAGGTTTTGAATACCTCTACTTGACTCGGGAGAACTATCTCAAAGTGCAAGCAAAGGCCGCTGCCGCTATTCGCACGACCGAGATCGAAGTGAATGGGGAGGTTCGTTACAAGATCACAGATATCATTGGTCTTCAAGATGGCCTTGGTGTCGAGTCGTTGAGGGGATCTGGTCTCATAGCAGGAGAAACGTCACGTGCCTACGATGATATCTTCACCATTACTTTGGTGACTGCTCGCTCTGTGGGCATTGGTGCATATCTCGTCCGCTTGGGTGAACGTGCTGTTCAAGTAGAGGGACAGCCTATCATCCTGACTGGAGCACCTGCCCTCAACAAAGTGCTTGGTCGCGAGGTCTATACCTCCAACCTGCAACTCGGCGGTACTCAGATCATGCACAAGAATGGCATCTCACACCTGACCGCAGCCAGCGACCTTGAAGGGGTTTCCCACATCCTGCAGTGGTTGTCGTACGTCCCCGAAGTCAAAGGAGATGCATTGCCCATCCGCGAAACATCAGATACTTGGGATCGCGAGATTGCTTACGTTCCACCCAAAGGTCCTTATGATCCGCGCTGGTTCATCGAGGGCAAGGTTGACGAACAGACATCGAAGTGGCTACCAGGCTTCTTCGACAAAGGATCTTTCCAAGAGACGCTCTCGGGGTGGGCCCAGACAGTTGTCGTCGGTCGTGCGCGATTAGGCGGCATTCCTATGGGTGTCATTGCCGTCGAGACTCGCACTATTGAACGTGTTATCCCTGCAGACCCCGCTAATCCTGCGTCGTTCGAACAGAAGGTCATGGAAGCTGGACAAGTTTGGTACCCTAACTCAGCATACAAGACGGCACAAGCCATCTTCGACTTCAACCGTGAAGGCCTCCCGCTCATCATCTTTGCAAACTGGCGTGGTTTCTCTGGCGGTCAGCAAGACATGTACGACGAAGTTCTGAAACAGGGCTCGAAGATCGTCGATGGCCTGTCCAGTTACAAGCAGCCCGTCTTCGTCTACATCGTTCCAAACGGCGAACTTCGTGGTGGTGCTTGGGTCGTCCTCGATCCCTCGATCAACTCCTCTAAGATGGAGATGTACGCTGATATCGATGCGCGTGCTGGTGTGCTGGAACCAGAGGGTGTCGTGGAGATCAAGATGCGCCGAGACAAGATCCTTTTGGTCATGGAGCGCCTTGACTCTACATATGCATCTCTGAAGGCCACCAGCAAAGATGCTAGTAAATCTGACGAGGAGAAGGCTGCAGCCTCGAAAACGCTGGCAGATAGGGAGGCCCTCTTGCTGCCTACTTACAAACAAATTGCCTTGTTGTATGCTGATCTCCATGAGTAAGTGTTGAACCGTCCCTTTTGTTTGTAATGTCGCTTATGTACGCCCTCAGTCGAACCGGTCGTATGGAAGCCAAGGGTTGCGCCAAACCTGCTGTATGGAAGGAAGCCCGTCGCTTCTTCTACTGGGCGCTCCGCGCGCGTCTCGCCCGTTCCGAAGTACTCGCTCAGTTGGCTGATGGTAACCCGGAGGCAACCCCGGAGCTTCTAGAGAAACTCTTCGACTCACTTGTTTCCACTATCAACCGTTCCGACAACCGTGCTCTTGCAAACGCATTGGAGGAGTTGGACCTGACACCTACGTTGGTCAGAATGAGGACAGACTACCTTTTGCAGCGTTTCCTTGACGTTGCTCAACACGACCGGAAGGCGTCCATTGATGGTCTCGTGCGACTAGTAGACTCATTGACACACGATGAACGACAGGTGTTGCAGTCTGCACTGCAGAACACACGCTCCCCAGGTCCGCTACGTTTCTTTTGGCATTCTTGATCTCATTGCTTAACGAATGACAGGACCTCCCTCATATTCCAACTGAGTTTGATGTTATATTCCCCCAATTACTGGGATACCATGAATACCATGTCTGTTGTGCACGTTGTCATGTTCGCCACATACCTCAAGCTCTTGCTCTTTTATTTGTTGTTCTTTCTGTTTGCCTCTGCCTGCAAGGATAGTATTAATTGTAGACACACTGCGTACTTTAGTATAGTTGCCATACCACGCATGAATCCAGAATACCATACATTTTAGTACCGGCCCTTGCAAGTTACTACTGATCGTCGGGTATGTCTCCATTCTCTCGAACGGACGGAGTAGCATTGCATCAATTTAAGGTTTGCACATTGTCAAATTTCCTTCAACTTACGTTATTGGTATTGTGAACCTCGGAGTTGGTTAACTCTGGACTTAACGTTCAACTTCCAACCAGTACACTCGATGGCGGCGAGGACCCCTTTGGCCTCTCGTCCGCTGGACTTGCTTTACTTCACATTTTTTCTGGTGGGTCCTGTATCAATTATCCGTACCTATATCATTGATTCAGTCGGTTCGACCCATTTATTGCAGATCCACTTGCCTGCGTCTCTTTTGCTTGACTGTCAACCGTTATACCCTTCCAGTCTTGTTCCTGGCTTCGTCCGCCAACTGCCACAAATGTATATCCAGTTCTCCGCTGATCCGCTGGTCGGTGGCGCCTTGGGTTATACGAGTGAAAGCGGCGACTTCACATGGTTCAAGACATTCCTCTTTCTTGAAGCGTAAGGCCTACACCTTTTACTAGGATGGGCGATCCTCCAACTGCCCATTCCACAGGTTTTTTCAAGTGCCTGTCTTCATTCTTGGCATGAGGGGACTCTGGAGAGGTACGTGTCCCTAGCTCTCGAATCTAGTCACGTTTTGATGTACCTTTTTTTTTCTTGGTAGACTCTCGTTGCATCTACCTTTTGATGCTCATATACGGCGCTTCCACGGCGACGACCACACTGCCTTGTTTGACGGTATTGCTCTCCACGCCGATAACGAGCGCAGAAACCATTGCTGCAGGTGTCCACTCCATCACTGCGTCCCAGCGTTACCTGTTGCTATCGAGTTACTTGCCGTTCTTTTTGATCCCCTTGTTGATGACTGCAGACATGTCCATGAGAGTAGCCAAACTTCTACATGCTGGCGTGGCAGCGACAGCTGAAAGGAAATCTCAATAGTTAATACCATACGTGAATGTGTTGGAGAATCTGTTTGTCTATAACAGAGCAGAATGCTACTGTGGTGCTTTTCGAGGAATGTCACATTGTAGGTGTAAGTTGGTCGCACTGTGGACACCATTTGCACACGATTTAACAGCCTAACATTAATCGTTATGGGCTGGGTCGTACGAGATCGATTTTACATTACCGTTTCAACGAGATCTTCGACAAGGATCCCAACGGCACCAGTCTCTTCGAATGTCGCGTTGTGAAGGAGTGCTCTCCCGGCCCGTGCGGACCGGCAAGAGCCTGGCATTTGCACACTGGCGTCGTTGGTACATAGTTGCCACAGCCAGAGGCCTCACCACATACAGACACCAGGATTGAACCACCACGACTACCTCTCACCTGACATCAGTGTCGCCGAGCGTATGATTATGGACATATAGGTTGCGGGCGACTCTCCCGCCGGCCGGTAGGTTCTCAAATGTGGCACGAGAATCGATCAGCATTTGCTAACAATCTCAGCTGCCATCCCAGAGAATCTGACGTTGTGACCAAGTTTTAGTTCTGCTCTTGTCCCTCGCGACATCAAATCGTGCAACAGTTTCACTGTAACCCACGTTTTCAGACCTTCATTTCAGGTTTCAGCTCGATCGTCAAATGTGTGTGACATATTGAGTCGGAGACGTCTAACGCATGATTGCTCCGTGACAGATCCTCCAACTTGAAGTGCTCAGGCTGCCAATCTCAACCCTCGCGAATTCACCCACTGGCAGCTAACCTTGTTACATGTCCGATATCAGAATCAACGTTCTGGGAGGGCGCTTCGTTAGCAAGATGTATCCTGCCAGGTGACCAACCCCAAAGCTTCATCCACCGTACGTCTTCCAAATCCAGCAAGCGCAACTTGAAACAAGGTGAGGACACTGGGTCCGGTTCTGACCACATCAATGAAATGGCTCTAGTGCAATTCTGATGTCGGAATCTCGCTTCCTAGGCTTCGCCATATCAGGCTGGACTGTCTAGCTGGGCTTGGACCAGGTACAATTCCAGGCTTGAAGTCGCCCGGTGCTCGATAACGGAGTTAGACCGGCGACCGCATTTTATACAGGCTGCGAGGGCGTAAACCGCTCTACAACGACGGCATGCGCAGCGATGACAGCGGATGGCGCATGACTTCTGATACGACGAATCTACACGGTTTATACTAGTACTTATTGGCACAGGCTGTTCTTCCAAGGTGGGTAATGCATTGAGTCGGAGTCGTTCAACGCACTATAGATAGTGCAATCTGGCAGCTCCCTCAAGTACATCGGTCTCAATCCGTTCCTCGTAGATTTAACCATCTCACCATTTATCATGTCTGATCTCGAATCATTAGCGGACACAAAGGACTACATATCCCACCTCCTTTCAACAAATGTGAAGTGGGCACAGAGATTGAACCAGACATTCCCTCCGTACTTTCCTGATCCTAAAGATAAGCAAGCGCCAAAAGTAAGTCTAGTTGGTAGCTCTAACCCTCGATTTCTTGACGTCCTTCCCATCTGACAGGTTCTTTGGATCGGGTGCTCCGACTCTAGAGTGCAAGAATCTGACGCAACGACGGCACTCCCAGGTACCGTCTTCGTGCACAGGAACATTGCAAAGTACGTCTCCAGATGATTATCGCCGAAGATATCTTCACTAACCTGCGCACTACCGACAGCCAATTTCCCCTCGACGATGACAACGCCTTGTCGGTCTTTGCGTACGCCGTGAAAGAATTGGGCGTCCGACACGGTGTGTATTTCTATCGATTCGCAACACCGTTTTCTCCCCTTCTGACCCCGTTCGGTATACAGTTGTCGTCGTCGGCCACGAGCATTGCGGTGGCGCGCTCACGGCGATGAGGGAAGCCACTCGCCCCCCGTACGACGACCAGCTCGAGCGCCACCACACGCTTTATGACTCGTTGTATCATTTCATTCAGAAGAACGTGCTCAACGACGTGCACGACAAGGACTCCAAGGACCCCATGGATGCCATCACACGTTGGCTCACACCGCTCGTTCATCGCATCAAGAAGCTCGTACTCCCCCCCGAGGAGGAAGCGGCGTTGAAGGTCGTGGTCGAGGAGAACGTCAAACTGCAGATCGAGTTCATCACTCGACTGGACGGGTGGGTGCGTAAGCATGTCGAGAAGAGGCCAGTTTGGGTGCATGGTTTGGTATACGACTTTTCTACCGGCTTCATCCGGGACTTGAAGATAACCGAGGCACTCGGCAACTCAGCGTAAGGGGTTGAACTTGGGAAGCATTCTTATGAATTGTGCTTTGTCATCTCTCCGTTTTTTTTCCGCAAGAATGTACTTAGTCCGCGTACAGCAGGAGTGACAGAAATTCATCCGAGGGTTTTAGGGAGAAATTGACAAACGATAATCGAGGCCTGTGCAGCGAATATCCCTTGGTTTTAGGGCGCGCTCGCGACGCAAGAATTGCAAAAAGACAGATTGAAATTATTGCATGATTATAGTGAAACGACGCCAACTACCTACAACATGCACGCATCATACAAACATCTGCAAGGGGTGACGATCATATACATTTTGACCCTCGCTCAATTCGCCAAGGTCGGGATAGAACGGTACCATCGCATCTGAAGCGCCGAGATACAGCGAGTTGTAGACACGCCAGTAGACCTAGAGACGGGGAGGGAGTGGTAAGTGGTCACGTAGGGAGTGGAGGACCGAGTAAGACGTACCTCGCGGACTTTACGCGCAGGATGGAACAAGCCTTGGAGTGTATAGCTGAGAAGAACGCCTGGGCCCAATGTCACACGCATAGCCTCAACGGCTTCCATGACTGCACCGATAACGTGTGGAGAGGTTTCGAAACAATTGGGCCATACGAGGTTCATTAAGTGGAGCATGGAGTCTTCGCAACCGAGACCCGCTACGCCAAGAGCTAAGTGTTTTACGATGACACTTGCTGTTTGACGGTGGACCAGGTCTCGGTCTGTGAGCGCGTCTTCGAGCATAGTGACCACCGAGTCGACGTAGTAGGCAGATTGTGGGCCAACGTACTCAAATATGAAGGTCAACGCTTTGAGACAGCCGGTTCGTACGTTGAGCTCCGCAGTGCGGTATTCGTTGAGGATTGCCGGAATACACGTGAAAGCTGGGGGGATGTCAACTCGTGGAAACCATCAATGGGGTGAATTACTCACGTCCGCAAGTCTCGGCAACGATAGCGATCGCAACGGTACTACAGACACGACTTTGACGTTCTTGCACACGCAAGTTGGTGAGGAGAACTGAAAGGACGTCTTGCGGACCTAAACTCTTCGCGATGTAACCGAATGAGTTGACAGCGGCTCGCCGAATGCCTTTCTTGTGTGCCTTCAGAAGGTCCAGGAGTTCGAAGCAAATGCGCATCCACTCTCGCGCAGGGACGAATTCAGCGCCACGATCGGCTAGAAATGAACGTGAATACCGTGAACACCAACAAGACATATTAGACTTACCAATACGACCGATCAAGTTAATTGATGCTTCTTGTACCTTCTCGTGTCGGTTACGGAGAATTGGCGTCATTCGGGGTACTAAGTGGGATGAGGTCAGCTACGGAATATTAAAGGTGCATCCAAACACTGACAGAGATCTTTGACCGGGGGATTCATCTGAGTCATACCAACGACATTAGCGATCGCACCCTCAGCAGCAATAATACTACCGAGTGTGTCGGGGTATTCTTCACCCAGTTGCTCAAACAAGACGAGACCAAGTTTGCTCAGAAGCTGGTCTTCACCGCATTGCTTGATGACCACCGCAAGTCGTGTAGTTAGATCAGCTGCCTGCTGACGGACTTTGGCGCTCTTGTTATTAAGACGCCAGAGGATGGTGGAGACAATCTGAGTGAGATATGGCTTGACGCGGATGCCGAGAGCGTTGACGACGGTACCGAAACCGTCCAGCATAACTTGGTCTTCCGTAGTCTGCTCCTGGAAGGAATAGATGATTCCATCCACGAGACGAACTTCGAGACGCTCATCGATGTCTGAAGCACCAAGAGTGGCGACAACCTTGGTGATAGTCTCCATAACCATCTTGCGGTACGGCTCCGCTTCGTCCTTCAACTCATTTACTATCCTTCCAACAATCTCCGAGACGCCTGCTTTTTGTGCGAGTTCCACGGTGGTCTCCACGACTTGGCGGTAGTTGCGTCTATCCAATGCCATACGACGAACCCAGAATGACTTGAAGAAGTCAGGGAGAATGTCTTGTTTAATGTACTGCGCTGTGACGCCCTCCGTAGCTGCGCATTGCTTGACTACTTTTAGTACGATCTTCTTCATCTCTTCGTCGGACGTCTGAAACTCGCGAATGAGGATGACGGTAACCTCCTTGGTGTAATAAGAGGCGTATTCGGGATCCATAAGGGGAATGATGAAGCCGATCGCCTTCAAGAAAGCAGCGAGACCCTTGCCACGGTGCAGACGGATACCGAGCCAGAGAGGCTTGAGTACCTCGTCGAACGACTCAATACCATATGGCGCAGAAGCTTCCGCTAAAGCAGCAAGACCGAGAGCCGTCATGGTCCGCACTTTCTGTTGCTCGTCCGTCAGACCATGGGCAATACAGGCCACCAGGTTTCGTAGATGGGGAAGCACGGCGCAGCCCATCATGATGGCAATCTGCTGAACGATTCGAATGCCGGTGTGACGCGCCTGCCACGACTTTTTACTGCGGCAGACGGCCTTGAGGAAGGGAAGTAGTGAAGGGATACCGAGGGCAGACGCGACGACAGAGAATGCGCGGGCAGTCGTATTCCGAACGTACTCATCAGCGTGATCGATATCTGGACGCATGGTGGAGATCATGTGGGCGAGGCCTGCAGCTTTCGACAGGTTAGATATGATTTCGCGCCCTTCAATACGAGCGTAGTAATCCTCGTCGATAAGTAAAGGTTCGATGACCACTAGAATCTTGTGCACGTAAGGGCGGACAAGGTCGTCGAGTTTGTACAAGACACGATCAATAACCTTGACCAACAGATGCCGTTCTTGATCTTCCAGAGTGCGTTCCATGAGTAGCGGGAGAATTTTGTCAAAGAGCGGACCAGCGCCGAACTCGCG
The DNA here is from genome assembly GCA_038089195.1 of Brasilioporus rufonigricans. NCBI lineage: Eukaryota > Fungi > Basidiomycota > Agaricomycetes > Boletales > Boletaceae > Brasilioporus > Brasilioporus rufonigricans. The sequence continues at coordinate 8,916 of JBBPKJ010000101.1, read as the reverse complement.
GGCCTTGTCTGTGATCTGACGGAGGGCAGTCTTTCGGACAGGCGGAGTGCCGTTCTTGATCTTCAGGAGAAGCCGCATGATCTTGCGTTCTTTCATTTCATCTACTGAAAGTAAAGTCTCGTCCTCCTCTTTCAGAATTTTTGCAAAATACTGCGCATCCTCCGCCTTGAAGAAGGCAAGGTTGCCAACCCCTGGAATCTCAGTAGGAAGCTCAGGTGCAAGACCTGCAGCTGCCGCAATGGCGGCAGCATCAGATGACTCTTGTATTTGGAAACCCCCAACTTCAGTAATAGGCGTCGCCATCAACTTGCGAGGGGCAACCATCGGCGCATAGCCTGGCGGAGGAGTAACAATGACGTACCCTGTGGCCGGCAGAATAGCGTCCAGTTCTTCATCCGTGAGGTAGCGGTTGTGCTTGTCCTCGTGCATAATACCTGGCGCATTCATAATAATCTGGGTCATAGGGGCATCGGGGACAACAGCAACCTGGTCCCAACGCGAGCGTTTGGGAGTTTCAGCAACGAGTGCAATATTCTCCGTCGGTGGGGCGGCGTCCCAACGAGACCGCCGCTTCTTTGGCGCAGACGGCTCTTCTTTCGATGCCTCCCCCTCCTTTTTATTTGGATCCATGTTCTCGTCTGTGGGCTCTGACATGTCCCATCTCCGCTTCCGTCTTGCTCCTGCTGCTTCCCGGTCCCGTCCCCTAGCCTCGGCGAGCTCTTTGGCAGCAGCGAGCTCCATAGCGACATCTTGAAGCTCAGAGGCCGGAGGTGTCTTGTCCAAGTCCATCTTCATATTTCCCTCCTCTCTCTCTTGCCTCTCCTTCTCTTCAATTGCCCTCCGTACACGAGCCTCCTCCTGCTCCAAGCGAGCCAACCTCATCGCATCCTTGTACCCTCCCTCGACCTCCGTACCTTCTTCGGCATGTTTGAATGCATCCGCACTCTCTTGTGCGACCCGGTTGAAGCGGCGATTGTGGTAATCCGATTGCCTCGACGCAATTTGACGTTTCGAGGCAGTTTCGGCAAAAGGGTCGATGTTTTCCTCCTCTGCAAGGTCCGCAAACTCTTGAAGAATCTCCTTTGACACGGTGAAAGAGTCGACGAGTCTCAGTGAGTCAGACATGACGGACGGTGATGGTGGTGGTTGCGAACAAAGTGGTTGCACCCGCGAAGAATAGTGTAAGCTGAGTCTGAATAATACAGTGACCAAATATGTACAAATGACTCCTGTCGGCTTGACTCCATCATAAGGGCTCCTCCTTGCCAGACGAGTCATGTCCGGCAGTGCGCACATCCACGGGGGTTTTGTGTGAGATTATTCCGTCCACTTTCGATCGAAGACGCACTATTCATTCCACAAATTCCGCGGCAACAGGTAACCCACCCACAGCGTTAATCCAACCATGGCCAGCATCACCCAATACGCGAAATAGCCTCCCATGACATGTTCCTCAATGCTGAGCGAAAAGGCAGAGTTAACTGCTGCAGGGCTGACAGCACGCATTACAGATACGACCATCTGCGCAATGCCATTTGTTGCGCCAATCGACGCCTTGTTCGGTGCAGCAGCACTTATAAACATGAACGAGAGCGCTGACCAAACATACATAGTCACATTCAGATTCACCATCTCTACAATAGACTGACTCACCAAATGAAAAATTCGCGAATATAAATAAAACCAATTGGAGACCCACGAGAAACCAAACAAAATAGCCTAGGTCATATGTGCACGCCACCGCATTGATCACTGGGAACAGTGCTATCACAGGGATGCACAAAGAAACAGATACTAAAAATAGTCTTCTGGCACCGAGCCAGTCGTGCATCAAGGAGAAGAAGGAGCATTGAATGATGCCACCTGATATCCCGAGAAACGCCAGGATGGATCCAATCGCGGGTGGGTCAAGATTGAGACCACCCATCTCGACCGGCATCGCATAGAAGACCGGGATGATGGCACGAAGGGCCATGTCGACAAGGGAGTACGTAGCATAGCTCCCAGTTGCAATAAGAACTGGGCGAACAAGAAGGGCACGGAAAGGTAGCTGTTCATCCATCGTTTCTGATGCTGGACCATCACGCAGAACTTCATGGGGCTGTGGGTCTGGTTTTGATTTATTGTAGTTGACTATCCCCCCGAGAAAGTATTGCACTGGTGTCATTCGAGGCTTCGTAGTCTGGATGCAAGCAGTAAATACCATTTCCCTTGACTCAGACCAGCTGACAGACCTCCCTCAGAAACAAAAAGGCGATGAACCATGAAAGTGCCGTGACAGTTGCCGAGACCGAACAAGGCAGGAAGTACGGGAATTTCTTGAAAAACGCAGAGTCACCAAAGATCTCTGGGAACCTTTCTGCAGGCCTAGCTAGAGACCCACCGATTAGTGGCCTTGGGAGTTTGTTTAGTACGAATGAATGAATGCGAACAGAATGCGAAGACAAACCCCACGGTTGTACCAAGGGACCACGTAATCGGTAAAATACTATACGCCTGGGCAATATTCGTAGAATCCGTAATTTCGATCACCATGCTCTTCATTACACCAATGTTCCCATTCAGAGCGCCATTTAGACATCGACTTGATCCATTTCGTCAGCTTCTCCGAAAAACAAGGTATGCCAATTCCTACCTGAGAACGAGACCCCAGAATGTTCTGGACAACCCAAAGCACCACATCGACGCTGACAGTCCAAAGAGCCCCATCAAGAGTACGGGTCTGCGACCGATTTTGTCTGATGCACGACTCCAGTGAAATATCGTGCATGCCTCTGTTAGAAAGAACAATGAATGCTAGCGCCCGCAATTTGAGAATTCGAGTATGCGAGGCTGATAGGGCACATAGACTACGAACCATGAGCCCAACATAGTACCCAACGCGAGAATCTTTGCCGTCAGTAACTCCAATGTCCATGATCAACTACACCAGAAGCAGACAAAACTGTAGAACAAGTGAGGAAGGTAGAGTGTCGAACTCATACCTGGGGAAGGAACGGTGCCATCACCTGGGAAGTTATTGGTTCTGAGATCTGAAGCAACAGTAATATGGAAAATTGGCGCCAAGGAAGGGGTGTTCTCGGGTTGTCCTGCTGAGCATCTTGACATTGGTCATGTAGAAGTGGTGTCTCCTCGTCCATTGTCGGAGGCATGCTAGTCGACGTGCAGAGAAGGTACATATGAGTTCAGTTTTCTCCCAAAAACACTGACAGTGAAATAATCTTACCCTTGGCTTGGATGAGCTGCAAACAAAGATTCTAGCAGAAGCTTTGAGGGAGAGTCAGTATCTTGGTATCTAACGAACGATTTATGGTCCATCCGCAAATGTCAAGGGGGGCCATGTTTTATGTAACTTAAAAATCCCATGAACCAGGCTCCTGGATCACCAATTGAAACGCGGCATCAAACGTCTCGACTTTCCTATCAACGAGGCCTGGCCTCCCAACGCCGCCGCTGCATCCTCACAGCCTGCTTGACTGATTTCAGAGATATTTGCGATGGAATCATGGGCCCATCACGGCGGGGCACTCGATTGTTGAACCTGGAACTTGCTGTAGCTGCTGTTAGGACCGTCACGCCGGCGGTAGGGTGGGGTCTGACCTGGTCCCATGATCATATCATATGTACTACGTAATTCGCACGCCTGCAGCAGAAGATGACCATTTGTGGAGCCTGATACCCAGAGTTCCCATACATTCCTGCAAGTCATAATGGTCCCTGGGCCTGATGCGACTTGTCATAACCGAGTTAGATTGCAGTCAGGCAATGGGCAGGCCCACATCGAACCGAACGAACGTTGCCCACGGTCTAACAGAGCTCCACCGTCATGGGAAATTGAGAAGCATCTCAGCACCAGCTGTCGCCAGTTCGACGTTATCCGCCATTCCCCATACGCGTTTCACCTCCCGCCAAGTTGATACACATTATTCAGCAGGAATACACTTCCACACAACTCGGGTTAGGGTTTATCTATCACCAGACTCGTCTCTAATCGTAGCAAGACCATGGAAGATGGACACACTCGTCAATCTTCCTATTGGCCACACACAAGTCACTGATGCGGACGAAGAGGTACACATATTTCAAGCTTCCTTTTGAATTCACTTCATCACCGAACGCTGACATGACCCAAGATCTTCCTGCTGTACTCGGCGCTCAACCAGACAACCATAAGGCTTGTTGGTCCCGATGGTTTCCGTGGACTAGGCCACCTCGATTCTCGGAAAGATACACTGACTATTCAATTCGAGATTCGACCGCCTTTATCGGTACCCAGTCCGCCACAACCCACGCAGAAACCAAAACGTTCGCGACGAATGGCCTCACAGCAAAGCTTAACGAGGGTGATCGAGATTGAGATCGCGCAGGACCCAACCTCGCTACGCAGTAGACACGGGGATACAGGCAGCGTGGTATGGCGAGCAAGGTGATGTCTAGTAATCGTGTTGTCTGACATGTCGCTGAAGCGCGTTCTTTCAACGAAGCACGGAACTAGCAAAGGCCGTCCTACAACAGCGCTTCTTCCCCTCCGAACTACCCGTCTTCAATCCAGACCGGTTGGCAGAATCTCACTGCCTCGAACTAGGGTTAGCACGATCGTCGTTGAGCGTGATTTGGCTTGGAATTAATGGTGTTTTCCGCATCAAGAGCAGGCACAGGGTTTCTCGGTCTTGCGTTGGCACCCCTAGTCCGCACGTATACCATAACTGACATCAGACCCCTCCTGGCGCTCATCCGAAAGAACGTTTTACTCAACTCGCCTGGATGGCATGACAAATCCCTCGGCAATCCGAATTCTAACATCACAGTTGAGGAACTAGACTGGCTTGTACTTGCTTCTCTTCCACCTGGAGGCTCAGCGCGCGCACGATACTGTCCCGCACCGAAGATTGCCTCAGCCTTGGAGCTTGAGTCCATCAACCAAGTTGCATGGGATGTAGTTTTCGCAGTCGATTGTATATATAACTCTTCACTTCTTCCCGCCTTCGTTGATACCATAGATGCAGTCTCCACTGCAGGTCGAACGTGGGTTTTGATGGCGGCGGAGCTGAGGCAGGAAGACGTTTTACGGGAGTTCTTGGAGCTATGGTTGAAACAGGCTAACGGGAAGTGGCAGATCACGCGACTTGAAGGCTTGTTGGACGTACACTTTGTCGTATGGGCCGGACGGAAGCGTCTGGACCAGCCGTAAGTATTGTGGTCGAAGTGATAGATATCTTGACAACGTTGTTCGAGGTTACAATGATGTCGTTATTGTTTCCAGATGGCCTCGTAAACGATTGGCCTGACAAGGTATCCTTGGCTAGTCCCCAGTCGCGACTACACCATTTCAATCAAGGCCCCTAACAAACGAGAGCCAGGCGGTTATGAAGCGGACCAATCACTTGCCATGACGCTGACGTTTATCATATGTTTTTTGGAAGCCTTCTTGGGGTGATTACATCTCCGCAGTTCAGTCACTCCCTACGGATCGGTATTTCATGTTAGGGGCCCCTCGACAAAACATCCAATTCACAACCCACACTCATTTTCGCTATTTCGTTCCTCGACGCCGTAATGCTTTCGTCCACACTGCTTGTCCTTGCGAATTTGCTATACTCTCTCCAGACCGTCTTCGCTGCCCCCGATCCTTCATTAACTTCTGGTCAGTCCATCGCACTTTCCAAACGACGACGGAGCACACGTAGTGTCGAAGACTGGGCCGCTTGGGCCAAGAACGAGCGTGAAGCACTCAGGCTCAAATATGGAAGCTCTCCGCCCTCGAAGAGGAACGAAGGCACGAATTTGTAGGGTCTCTCCACCGTTTCTGATATACTCTTACAGAAGTTCCATAGGATGACCAACCAAAATGCTGACTCGAGGTATGAAGCTGGGATTAGACCGTTCTTGGTGCTGACGCTTTCCGGGCAGTTACATTGGTTCTCTTGCCATCGGAACGCCACCCACCTCATTCTATGTCAGCCTCGACACTGGTTCGGCGTTAGTTCGGAATTGCCCCTATTTGTTTCGTTGCCTCACTTTCTGTTAATTAGAGATCTATGGGTAGCAGATGCCAATTGTGATACGGGTTGCTCCAGCAACATCGCTCCCTACAACTCTGCATCATCCTCGACCTTCCAGAACCTTTCTCAGCCATTCTCGGTAACTTATGGCAGTGGCCAAGTCGCCGGTTCCCTTGTTTCTGACGTTGTCCAGATGGCTGGGTTTTCTGTCAACAATCAGGCTTTCGGTGCTGTCACACAGGCTTCGCAAGATGTATTGTCGTACCCAGTATCTGGATTGCTAGGTCTGGGGTGGCAAAGCATCGCTACTTCGGGCGCACCACCACTATGGCAAACGTTGGCCAGCAATGGGGCTTGGTCACAGCCTGTAATGGGTTTTCAGCTTACACGGTACGTGCTCCGTTTGATCTATGCCGAACCCTCTTACATTGCCCTCATCAGTTTTATCAATGACTCGAGTGCTCGGCCGCTAGAACCGGGTGGAAGTTTCACGATGGGCACGTGGGAATTCATTCGTGATCGATATGATTTACTCACCGCGCATCTTGCAGGGTTCCTCAACTCGAGTCTATACACCGGTGACATTGACTATCGAAACCTAGTTACGAGACCAGGCTATTGGACTCTCTCTGTCACTCGTCAGTATCGTGCCATTTCGCTATGACGTTACTGCTAAATCTAGTCTCTGCAGAATTAATAATTCAAGGGTCCAGCGTGTCGCTTCCTTCTGGATCCGCGTCTTATGCTGCAATCGACACGGGAACTACTCTCATTGCTGGTCCTCCCGGTGTCCTTCAAAACCTCTATGCGCAGATTCCTGGCTCTCGACCTGGCACCGGCGACTGGCAGGGATATTGGACTTATCGTATGTTTCACATGCACTTGATAAAGGTCTATATTTAGGTACGCGTCGACAGCATGCAACACTAAAGTTAGCGTTGCAATATCGTTCGGTGGACCGAGTTGGCCTGTGAGCCCAGCCGATTTCCAGCTCACTAGAATCGGCCCTAATACATGTATTGGCGCGTTTTTTGCGCCCAACGTCGGTGGCAGTGCTCCGAGCTGGATCATCGGTGACACGTTCCTTGTAAGTGACCCTTTTCAGACTCATTCCCGCTCCAGTTTGGCTGATTAGGCGCTCACAGAAAAACGTGTATTCGGTGTTTAGATACAGTCCTGCATCTGTGGGGTTTGCAGCGCTCTCTGAGACCGCGTTGGCTATGAACGGAGTAAACGCGCTGCCGCCGTCGGCTACGATTGGGTCCCCCGCAACGACCGTCACTGCGTCTTCTGGCAATTCTACGAGCGGAGGGGCCGTCTTGACATTGGGTTCGACATTCAGTCCTTTTTGGGTGGTAGTGGTGAGTGGTGTAGTTGTGGGTGCTATGTTGTAACGGACTTGGACTATTACATCTATCATGAGGACTATAATAGCTTTATGGACCCATCATATTCAAGTGTAACAATTACTATTCGCAGAATCTACCACTTAACTGTTTCGGGCTGCTTCGTTGCAGAAGAACATGTCACTAATTCGGTAGAGCGTGAAATGAATAAAATTAGGGTACAATAATGTACAGTCCAACTAAACACAAAACCAGTCTAGGAGTTTACGAACGCTCCCCACGCAACCGGCGTGCAAGAGCAAGATCCTTTGGTTGGATAGTAACACGCTTGGCATGAATAGCAGCAAGATTGGTATCCTCAAACAACGAAACAAGGTATGCCTCTGCTGCCTCCTGCAGCGCCATCACAGCAGACGATTGGAATCGTAAGTCAGTCTATACAAGTCCACTCAGCATTCAAGTCACCGCATATCCAACAAACGACAAACCTTGAAGTCCTGGGCAATCTCACGAACAAGTCGTTGGAAGGGCAACTTCCGAATAAGCAACTCAGTCGACTTTTGGTATCGACGAATTTCACGAAGAGCTACAGTTCCAGGACGGAATCGATGAGGCTTCTTCACACCACCCGTCGTCTGCAGATATCAAGTCAACTCATGTCCAGTCATCAGTCGACGTAACTCACGTTGGACGCCGTCTTGCGAGCAGCAGACTTGGCCGCAAGTTGTTTACGCGGTGCCTTGCCTACCATACCAGTTGAGTGTCACCTCCGTCGCAAGTAGACATGAACACTTACCACCAGTGGTCTTGCGAGCAGTTTGCTTGGTACGAGCCATTGTTTCAATATGTTAATGAGATGGTTATGGATCCCTAACCAAACTAGCACCCTCATATTTAACCTGTCGCGTCGCGTGGTCACGTGCAATGTGCACGCTACACCAATCAACAAATCAACAACCCTGTTACGGAAACTCCACACAGCCACCACATCCTCCATATATAACCACCCGGCGCGGTCAACTGACTCGGTATATCTCTCGCCTTTACTGCGACACGCAGCAACCACACTCGAATCCCTCTTCATCCAACAGCACTTGAAAAATGTCTGGCCGTGGCAAAGGTGGCAAGGTGAATTAGAAATCTATTTGGATAGAGTCGGTCGTCTGACGACAAGGGACAGGGACTCGGAAAGGGTGGTGCGAAGCGTCATCGGAAGATTCTGCGTGACAACATTCAGGGTGAGTGCGACCTGACTTGAGCGGTGGTGATTGTATTGACGGGATACTAGGTATCACGAAGCCTGCTATTCGTCGTCTTGCACGCCGTGGAGGTGTGAAGCGTATTTCTGGTCTGATCTATGAAGAGACGCGTGGTGTTCTGAAGATTTTCCTTGAAAATGTCAGTGTGGGCACTGTTGGATGGATGAGAGTGCTAATGATTGATACAGGTGATTCGTGATTCTGTGACATACACTGAGCATGCCAAGCGCAAGACTGTCACTGCTCTTGATGTTGTATATGCTCTCAAACGTTCAGGTCGTACCCTCTACGGTTTCGGTGCTTGAAATA
>JBBPKJ010000100.1:0-49550 GCA_038089195.1 Brasilioporus rufonigricans | reverse complement strand
TGAAACAGCTGGTCCTTATGTAGCCAACTACAGACTAGATTTATCAAACCCGATTCTTACGAATAAACATGCCAGAGAGATGCCGGTGAAATGGACCAGTAATGTGTGTTATCGTTTCGGCTATAAGAGATATGCCAAAAATGGAAAGCTATGAGTTGACATGTGCTAGAGAGTACTGTATATGACGAATGGAGACCTAATTTGAAAATCTGCTCTGATAGCACTATTGCTCGTCATATTTAAATATAATTCTTCTGCAATCACTAAGTCTCAAAGTGATAAACTCTCACCATGTTCTGTGGTTTCATGTCCTCCGCACACTACTACTTTTATGGTGGCGTGGGAGTGGGCACGCCCGCTTTGCAGGTGTTGCCCACCCCCAGTCTGATGGTGAGGACTGCTGATTCCCACATCAGGTTAATCACGCTTAGATGATGTGAAACTATTTCATAATATGCCATATTTGGAGCTGGTGCAAGTGTTGGGCACCACTGATAAGCTGCCATCTCACAACTCATCCAGAATCCATTTGATTCATAGAAAAATGTTACAGACCCAATGATACTATGTAGTACTGTTGGTGTGTGTGCATGATCTAACATTTACAGTAAAATTGTGAAATGAGGGGCGCCTGCAATTTAGTTGGTGCAAGTGGCGGTGGATGACTGTACGTCTGTACTCTTTGTACGCTTGTCTCTGCAATCAATCCAACCATCTTGTTGCCGATGGAAAACAATACTATGATCCAACTACAAGTCAAGCGCATCAGTATCACTACTGGTGTCCGTGTCACTACTGTCATCACTATTGAGACCATCAACTTCTGAGTTCCCGTCCTCCAAATCAACATGGTTGGAGAACCAAAGTTGATAGTCATCCCACATTGCCTGTGCGATACTGTCCCACATAGCAGTGGCTGTGCTACGCTCCTCAGCCACTATAGCACACACGGCATCTGCCCCAGCAGTGGCAGGCAGTACATCAACCACAACCACATCTCTTTCATCCCCAATTTCACCGATCACCTCATCTTCGTCATCATTACCAACAGGGCTTGAATCATGGACAGAGATGAAATTGTGGAGGGCAGCAAGACCCGCAGGAAGCCGAACTTGAACTTCAAGGTTGTATTCGATGGGAAGCAGAAGAATGTGAAATCGGCGCTTCATGACCCCAAATATTCGTTCAATGGCATTATGGGCTGATGCGTGACGCAGGTTGAAAAGTTCTTCCTTGTTTTTTGGCCTGAGTAAAAGAATGATTAGCAAAATGATGCGAAAGGCAAGTCACATACCTTTGACATGCCCAGGCCCATTCTGCAAGATGATAACGCATCCCACAATATGGGACAAGTAATCGGGGTCGGAGAGGGTAGCCAGCATCAGCCAGCAGGTACCTTCCTGGGGGAATTTGTAGATCAGTTGAGATTGCATCATCATAGACACGTGCATCCGCTGCAGAGCCTTCCCATCCAGCGAGCGAATAGATGAACCTGAGGTCAAAGTCACAAATAAAAAGTATGTTCTGAGAGAGGAAACCTTTTCGGTTGCGGAATTGTCCATGCAGATGTGATGGGGGAGCGATAGGAATATGGGTGCTGTTGATAGCACCGATCACATTTCGAAAGTAGGGCCAGAATTTGTGATTCTGCTGGATCTTGCAGTGTATGTGTCCCTCTGTTGGAAACTGAACAAATTTTGTGTAGAATGGTGGACTGGCAATGGCATAGAGAATCTTCTTGAAGTAACTGTAGACAGCTGTTGAAACCGATCACTAAAAAAGAAACTACTCACTGAGAAACTGTAGCATTAGACCGTTGAAAACGCTCTGCTACATGCCTTGTTGTGAGGCCGGTGATACATGTATAGAGGAAGATCGCAACTTGTTCTTCTAGCATGATGCTGCATGAATCTGACAGTCTGATTGAGCAAAGCTCATTGATCAGTAACAAAAAAGCATCCTTGTGCAGTCCAAGTTCACACTTGATGCATTCTGGATGACTGCAGATAAGCTCTAGAACCCACTGATAGCCAGAGAGCGCAAATGTGTGATATGGAGTGCGAGGGGAAGTGGTAATTCCATGTAGGACATCGAGCAGCATGAGAAGTAGGACATGGAGTAGCTTGACAATGTATATGATCTGCTGCCTTCACTTATTGAAATCATTGTGGTAGTGATTTGTTGAGGTCATCACTGAGAACATATTGAATACAGGCTGTATATATCCTTGAGGTGAGCTTGGGCTAGTTCACTCTCCGACCCAATCCTGGAAGACAATGCTGGATTTTCCACCACTAGTCAAATAGAGCTAAATAATGAAACTAGCCCACCAATGTGTTGCTAAACAGGCTCTTACTTGGTGTTCAATGCACAAGGACAGTAAGAAGCACGAATGCGGCAATTATGTGCTCCACTCTTAGAATTCTCTGCTTCTAGAATTCATGCAATGAGTCAAACCTGGTATTAGTTATTGACACCAGCCTGAGATCCTCACCAAATACAGAGTCCAAAGCTCCTATAAAATGTGGGGAATTGACGCAGGGATCCATCTACAACACTGTCTTCCCCATGAGCTCCCACAGACAATTTCAGCCAGAACACTTCTCAGACCCTAAAGTAGTCGCATTGCAGACTGCATTGCACGACCATGACCCATTCTACAGTGGAATGTGCGCTATCCCGGATCATCAACACCTTTTGTACTATACCCATGATGACCTACCTCGGTGAGTTGTTTTTGGCCCTTCTATTAATTCAAGAGTCGTGTCTGATGAGCTTGTAGTCGCATTGATTTCTCTAGTGTTGTAGCGGACAATCTCGAAGCATTATATTGTGCTTGTAAACCAGCAGAGTTCAGCTGCAACGGAAAGAATGTATTCGACGAGTCGTATAGGAGAGCGGGAAAGATGGATCTAGCTTCTTTCGCGACACTCTTCGATCCCCGTGACCTAGGAATCCACGAGCAAGTGTCCAAGGCATTGCTTACTCAGAGTCATGCGACAATGAGTGTGGAACATCAGTAAATTTACAAGATGCTTTTTCATGCTTTTGTGCTTTTCCTGTCATCATGAAAAGCACGAAACTGTAAAAGCATACAAAAAGCAGTAAAGAGCAAATGATCACATCCACCAGGTGGCAAAAGTAGAAAAATGTAGGTGATTATTCGAAAAGTAATAAAAGTGACTTTCAATAGGGTTATTACATGTAGCATGTTTGTTATGAGGGGGGTCAGGAAGGTCTAATTGGAGTTGGATCAACTGTAGCATCACGGGCCATGCTGTTGTGGGCAACCCCTATGAGAATACCCCATCATGCCCACCCGACTCAGAGGTGATGTACAAGAGGGAAAGGGATCACTAATTCAAGTGCTGAGTAAAATTAAAGCAGGAGGGACTAGTGTACTCACATTGGGTGACGATTAAAAGGCTGTGGCAAATGCATGGTGGTCAATATACTTGTTAACATAGAATAAATTGAAACGATCGTATGTCTCATTGGAGGGGATCCCTTGGACAGGCATGCGGAATGTGCCATACTTCGGGATTAAGTGTGCTGCGTGGAAGATGCAATCTGTTACAATTATTCAATTCTTCTCAATCCATTCTCCATGTATGATGTCTATTCTGATCTTCCTCTGACTAGGCCTTTACCTTCGCTGGTTCGAGTCCAGTATTCTTGCCTAAGTCATATCTTCACCTCTTTTCGTTCCCCTAATTGGCTAAGCCCTTATCTCTGCATGTTCGAGTCATGCTTTCTAGCTTTGTCCAATCCCTTTACTCATCAGCCATTTCTTTGTCATCTATCTCTATTGCTCTTACTCATCCTTGGCCCATGCAGTGATTGGACTTTGTTTGTCTTTCTTGAATCTCTGCTATAAGCTGTATTATATAAGAACCTAGAAATCCCCTCAATGTACTCTAGCTAGTTCTACGCAATTCAGCGCACTACTTTGCTCACTCTGTGTGACCCTTGTTCCAAGTCTTGTTCTCCAGATGTTGTGTCTCTTCGTGAGTACCTCCTGGTGTCCAAGAAGTTTAGTCTCGAGCATAGAAGTGCTCTCAACGTTACAGATATTCTCTCACCCATTTATCAAGTTGGCAGCAGTGATAGATCTTTCTTGGGAAGTCATGGACCTCTTGTTGAAAGTGATTTCTTAGTTTACATGAACAGCTATGCTATCTCTTCCTCATCTCCATCTTTCTTCTTGTCTGTACATGTTCAAGTAAAAAAAACAGATAAATGTATGCCTCTGAATACCATAATGTTTATGTTGACAATAACACATTAGAATGATTTGGCTGCAAATACAACTGATGACCATCTATACTCACAACAAACTGCCCAAGCCACTTCAGAAATCTGTCCCCTATTAGGCCAGGAACAGATGATCAACATAACATTGATGTTCCTGACAGCTCAATCCTTTCACAAACCTTGTTGTCCTTGATATTGAAACCTATTGATCTGGTATCTGTACTGTCTTCAGTAAGTCACTTATATTAGTTGTGTAGTAGCTACCTGTACTGTCTTCAGTAAGTCACTAAAGACAAAGTAAAACTATCTACTGTCCAATGTAGGTATGCTTATGTAAGCTACCAAAATAGCGTACTAGCTAAATATCCAACACTTGACCCATATACTAAGGATCTCAGCATTTGAGAATAACCAAGTTGGTGTCTGTGCCAGCCCTGATGGAACTCTTCTTATTCTCCATCCAGCAGCATCTAGAGAAGGGCAAAAGGACACCAGGATGCCCACACCCACAATGTGCATACACTTGTGAATGCTGATCCTGTAGGATTCAAGATTGTGCATTCAATCACATTGCTAAGCCAACAGCCCATGAACTACACAAGGAAGTTGCAGACACGGTTGTCCACCATGAACATGCTGAGGCACTAATGAGTAAATGATATAAGGGGCTTGACAAAATGTAGTGGGGACTCTCCTTTCTGTGAGTGTCATGGCACATTTCAGACAGAGCTTGTTGCTCTCTCAGAATAACTGATGACCACCACGCAACACGTGAATACTGTCTTCTAGATGTGGATCTAGGATTATTGTTACTAGGTATGTGGTTTAGTAGCAGTTTTCTGCGACCAAACGGCAGACGAGTCACCATCCGTGATCGGGATACACCCATTGGACTATGCAGGGTCCTATGGAGATGATAATCGAGTTCTGGATTGAAATTGGAGGGTCTGCCTGCTGCACAACAGATGCATCAATCATCCGGTCCCCTGGTGTCCGTTGCTCATTAACACTAACGTCCTGACGACCGATAACTTAGGCTTGACCATCCCAAACTGAATGCCCCTGATCAACGCTGACGATCTCCGACCACTCAACCTGACTAACTGTACTGCCAGCATGGGCGTAAGCAGTGACCAATACCAAACAAGGATACTCTGGAATGAAATGGTGAGGGATGGAAACGCATCCGCCTCATCCACCTTGGTCGCACGTCAACGACCACTTCTAGCGTCTCACTCGTGGACCGTGTTAGTAATCACGATGACGACCTAATACGCCCTGACCAATACGGTCGTTCCAGGTGCGAAATCAACGTCGAACTCTAACGAACGCACGTCATTGCGCCGATCGGGGCGAAGAACTAGCGTACTCACACTACCCCGGTGGCGGGTTGCGCGTCATCAAAACGAGCGCGAGAACGAGGAATACGCTCTGGAGAACGGCTGAGTGATTGGTACCCATATACGGGCTATCAGGCCACGAGGAAAGAGTGGTGAGAAAAGCTAGAGATATCTGAGATGGGTCACAGGTCTTCGCAGAGGGCTAGTACCATCTGAAGCTAGACGGTATCGCAGAAACGAGAAACAATGAATCCTTTTTCTTCACTGCCGGGATCAGCGAGGGACCAATAGAGGCGAAGAGGTCATGTTAGCCCAAACTCGAGTGTTGACTACTGTTTGGCCAAGGGTTCCTTGACTAGGTACATCAAGCTTTCCAGTACTACTGTCGACGTGGTCGAACGTCGAGGGATGGAAGCTTGTACCTCCCCTGAGATCTATCTTATCCGCGACTCCATGAGAACTGCGATCTTGTGTCAAGGTGAGTTTTGGTACTGAAAATTGCAATCACTTTATTTACCCAAATACTATCATTAGTAGAGACGGACAGTACGAAAGTTTACCGGTCGTGTCTCCGGATCAACTTGTCTGCAGGTTGATGTGCCACACTTTATTGTAATGATGGGTGATGTCATTGTGTCTGGTTTCCCCATGGAATGGTTTGCTTTGATGAGATGTTCCGAGGTCGGCGAGGCTGATGGGCCGGACAACCCAAATGCGTAACTGTTGAGCATGAAGTCATAGGCCGCCAAGACGACAAACGATCCTTGCATCTATCGGGGTGGGATGAATGGCCGAGCTCCTCTAGAAACTTCTACGTCCGCGTTTGCAGCGTTCTCCTCTAATAGGTAAATAGTTCTATCCCTTTGGACGCGTCCAGAACATAAACCATAATAATACAACCATGTTTGTCCTGTGCGAATCTGTAACAGACGATCTAACCTTGACAGTGAAACGTTGGTCATTCTAACAACCCTTGAAGTCGCAGGGTATCAAGATGCCGATATCTCAATTCTTCTCCCAAACCTTCTTGCCCTTGACCCACGTACTGAGAACCTTGCCTTGACGGTCCAGAACGACCAAATCTGCGTCTGCGCCAGCCCTAAGGGAACCTTTCTTGTTCTCGATCCCGAGACATCTATAAAGGGGCATGAATGTGTCAGCGTGGCGGCGCTTGCACGTATGTCAATGCTCACCTCGCCGGGTTAAGGGTCGCGCACTTGATTGCTTCGCCGAGCGAACAACCCGTGAACTTCACAAAGTTGCGGACGCACTTGTCCAATGTGACCACGCTAAAGGGGGAAACAAAGATAGATGAGTAGGCGATGGGGAAGAACTGGTAAAGACAGACCTCCCAGCAAGTGTTGTGGTGCCTTCTACATAGAGCTTGTCGCCCTCCTTGAACAACCGGCGGCCGTCCCGCCATTCGTGAATACCGTCCTTCAGGTGGGGATCCAGGATTCTCATTGCTGGGCATGCTACTCAGCCATCATTGCTTACGACGAAACGGGAGACGTGTTACCATCCGTAATCAAGATACACCCATCGGGGTGGGCAGAGTATGCAAGCTGGAAAAAAATAGGCTGCGTGAGTGTTTGGAGCATGAGAGGATGACACAGTACGTACCCTGACGGAGTTCGGGTGAGAGTGAACGCCATCCACGATGATTTCATAGAATGGCCTCTCGAAGGGTGTTTGTCCGAGTGTGGAGGTGGACGACTGCTTGGCGTGGCGTTTGACAGGCGTCCCCGGTGGAGTCTGGATCTCGTCGAATGCCTCCGACGCGTAGGGGGTCTTATAACTAATTCTCGAAGGAGACCCTGACTTGGCCGGCGAGCTTGGGAGAGGTGCAAAGTCGGATGCTGGGCCAGAAGACGTATACGGCGAAGCGCCAAGCAGGCCAATGATCGAGGGGTCTCGGTGGTGCAACTGAGGCATCGCGTTGAATAGGTGGGTGATGCACCGTGCGCCATTTCGGACTGCCGCGGTTGCCACGTCCGTAGAGCACATACTACATGTATCTTTGAGCGCATAGAGTCTGATGATGTGAGGAGCAGGGCTAACCTGTGACCGATGTTGAAACAGATACCTCGCTTGCTCGCCTTCGCGATAGCTTCCATTACACCTTCGACTTCAGGTGCACCTGTGATTATGCGGACCCCAATAGAGTCCTGGTCAGTGTCGCCTGCCATGAGC
Organism: Brasilioporus rufonigricans; assembly: GCA_038089195.1. Classification (NCBI taxonomy): domain Eukaryota; kingdom Fungi; phylum Basidiomycota; class Agaricomycetes; order Boletales; family Boletaceae; genus Brasilioporus; species Brasilioporus rufonigricans. Next base: position 41,763 of record JBBPKJ010000100.1, on the reverse strand, counting down.
CAATCCTCGGTGTCTACCAAGCTCTCCGGGCCATAGGTGGACTCGAAGGAATTGAATCCATCTGGGGCAGAAGCGATCAACGGAGGAGCATGTGCGCCGCGCTTTGCGAGCTGCAGGAATGGGCCCTCGACATGCCAGCCCAACAGATGTGCAGCACCCGGTGGAGACCACGGTCGCAGGAGATGGAGCAACTTTGGGTAGAGCGACTTTTCCTGCGTCTATAACGGATGTTATTCTCAGAGGGCAGCATCTCCGAAAGTAAACATGACCACTACGTACGATGATCGTCGGAACGAGGGCCGTGACACCTGTCTCGATGAGTCGTTGTGCAACTAGCTTGAGGCCATCGCGGTAAGTCTGATCGTTGCCGTCGTAGACAGAAAAGTCGAAGCCGAATCCACCATTGATTTGAATGTCAATATACCCTGGACTGTTGAAAGGGTTGCATTGTCGGTGATTCGGTTCTGCTCGTCCACTGGCGACTCACCTTAGGATGTTTCCGCCTAGATCGACGATCTTGCCTGGTCTTTCTCGTTGCAGGAAGAACGCTTTCTGCGTTTCGATGGTTCAGAGCGTAGGTTTCCGAACCCGGGAGCTTCGACCCACCTGGGCGTCCAAGACGATTCCACGGCGCTCGTCGATCCAGAGATCCTTCTCTACCAAACTACCGTCCTCGCGAGGAAGCAAGCAGTTGGTGAAACAGACCAAACCGTTCGGGGACGAAGACATGGCGGTTGACAAGCTCGAGGTCACCGAGAAAGGCCGACTCGGAACTTGCTCATGGCTTGGGACGATTCCCTCTTCTAGCCCAGCTCACCAAGATCAGCAAGTCGTCACATGGTCAAGTTGGCGGACCGTGTGGGGACGACGGGCAGGGGTCACGACAACCCGCATGGCTCTCACGCTATAACAGATGTGGTCGACGACCCATTTGTCTCCAAGTCCGCGATCGATATATCGTTGTCGTAGAAAACCGACTCGATCCCTGCATTTGGCATGTCCGATGACCCAAAACATCCTGCACTCAAACTTTGTCGTGCACTCCACGACAAAGTGTTCCGCCAGGACACAAGCACCGTTGAAGCGGTGTGAGATGGCTTACGAGCAAGTCGGCGGCGGCAAAGACAGCCCGCTTGGCTGCAACGTGGTCAACGCAGCCGACACTCGGAACAAACGTCATCCCCAGCGTTTGCCGGACCGAACCGGAACAAAGTTCGGGTTCATGACGCCCCAACTAGACCAGCAGCCAGCGACGAACGATCCCGTTGGAAGGAATAACCTTGAGTCAAGTTCCGTGAGGAATGTGGGACGCTCACTTCTTCACCCCGTTAAATAAATTCAATTTGAATCATAGAGACAGCTCGTGACAAGAAAGAACGAGAATACTACCGCCGTATTCCTTTATTCGTACATGGGGTCGTGAAACCCGCCATGCTTGTCCCACATCGCGTTGAACCCCACAGGCCGCCTCAGGAACCGGGGTAGGATTTTTTAGGTTAACCGCCAGACCCGACTTCCTTCACATGGAGTGAACTGAAAACTTATTCGATCCAGGGCGGAATCTTCTATTCCATTTTTTTCATCTTCCCACGCGCGTCCCTGTCCGCTTTCAAAGAGTGGCAAGTGTTTGCCAAGAACATCTGCTCACTTATGAACGTTTGAACATCGAACTATGTACTCAAGCCTCGTACCGGGGATCCGATCATACCCTTAGTGACATGATTCGTGCTCAAATAGAGCCTAGTCCACGACTTCCGTTTCAAAAGGCCCCCTAGTTTCACCTTGATCAGTTCTAGCTCCGGAGCTTGAAAGCTAAGGTAATACGACCCAAACGGAGACTTTTTGCTTACCTCTCAAGGATATTGTCTGGGGCCGCCATACGGGAGTAATAACTTGGGACCTTGATACCACGGCTCCGCACCGTACATGGCTTCATCAATGAATCACCCCCTGAAACCCGAAACGCGACGACAATTTAAGCACCATGAGGGGCGTAATCCTATGTGGGCGTGCATTTATGGAGATTGGCATCCCGCCCAGAGATCCAATGGTTTTCCTATTACGCTTGAGATGGCGTGCTCGGCGAGTCCCAAATCCGTCAGGCCGATGGTCATTTAGCAGCGTACGATCACGAATACAGTAGCTCGTACGATAGCGAGCCCTCCCGCCCCGATTTGGGCTAGATTTAGCTGTTGAATTCGGGCCTGTGATAGCGGTTCCATCCGGCGCGAACTCCGCAAGTGTCTGGATTGAATTGATCCGATACAAACGTTTGTGGTAGGCGGTGTAAGATAAGCAGTTTATGTCCTGTTTGTACTACATCAAGAACATGGACTAAACAGCGTCTCTGATGCTAAGAACGAAGCGAACCTTGAGATTAGAAGACGTCATCGTGTCTGAAGATATCTGCTGCATGCGGAGGTATGCCGGCGACTCTTAGTCACTTGCTGAGGCGGTGGTATCTAAGAACATCTTCACCACACCCGACATGGTCTAATCACTATGGAGGACTGCGGAGGACATCAAATCGTTCGTTGGAGGCAAGAAAACATGGCGCATGTTGACAGCGGCGAGATGCGCCCATGAAACACTCCACCCTGATGGGTCGAGGACTTCGTCCTGCATCAATTAGAGCCCATATAGTGCTTTATGATCTAACGGATAAACATATTGCTCTTCTAGTGGCGCTACAACAAGGGCTCAGAAGACGTTGTACGGCTCCTAGTGCCCGGCATGCTGTGGAAGGTACGTTATGAGTGTACATGCGTTCATCGCAAGCAATAAACGTTGGTGACTTCACCGGGACGTGTTACGACCTCCACCAAATCCAGCGTCTTCTTTATCTCCACTTCAAAACCGACTTGATCACCGATGGTCCGATATGGTTTCAACGGTCCACCTGGCTAGCGTAAGAGTGGGACCTCAACGCCCTGAGTTATAGTAGCATAGCCCAGTCCTTATCAGATCATGCGCATGTGTGTGTAAGCGGGTAGATGCAGAAATGCTCTGAGGAGAACTAAACTCTGAACCTTGGGGTCAAGGTCCCCGAGGACTCGTCTCAACATCAAAAATATCGAACGTTGCCATTGAACGAGATGCCGGAGAGTGATCCAGGTTTGCCTTGAGAAGGAAACAACGCGGCCTAACAGATATATGTAGCGAACTCAGAATCTGAAGGCTGAAACGATTGATCGAGCATTCGCTAAGGCTGATATGAACATGCGGGGTTGGTTTGCAAGATGGAGTGACAGGATACGATGGAGTGAAACGCAACAGGTCATTCGGAGAAGTTCTGGATTCCACCTACATAGCAACGTTCTAGAATCTCTAGTAGTTATTTATGCTGATGAAGCTGCCGCTCGGGGCCAGTCTATGAATCAGACGCGGGCGTGATCGGGGTGGCAGTCCCAGAGTCGGAGTGCGATATGGCTCCTGAAGTAGGCGATGGCACATCTCCCGACGGGTTGCATAGATAGTCCCTAAAGAAGTTCCTCCAGTTCGCTTTCGACGGAACGAAATGACCTGAACACGCATAAGGGATAGCCAAATAAGAGAAAACTGCATCAACCTCCTTCGTGTTGTTCTACTCTTGCGTTAGCAGACACGTTCAAGAGGGTCTTTGACCGCTCTTCAATTACGATCACGTCCGTCTTCCCAAGAACGTGTAACGTTGGTGTCGCATACGATTGGCCAAAGATCTCCCTGGCCAAAGGATCATTCACCTTGAAGCCTGACACAGAGATACAGAATTCACTAGGTGGGCCGAAATATTCATGTTCATCAAGAAAGTTACTAATGAGCGAGAAGACGTACAACGGGGGATGAGGCGCCCCACCATCCACCAAGAAAGGGGGGTAGGTATCTGGTTTCTCGAGCTGGGCTTGGGAATTAGTTTTCCTTGTGCACGGCCACCCTCATTTCACGCACCAATGCAGCGAGAAGAGCTGCCATTGCTGCCCCTTGGCTGAATGGGGAGAGACGATCAAGATGAAATGCGCCTTTGACAACACACTACACACCTGAAACCAAAAACGCCCTGAGAGCATGATAGAATCAGCCTACAAATTGGAAGACGCGGGTCTAGACGCACCACATAGCGATCCCGCGAGAGAACGTCTTTGAGCGCCTGCAACGCGTCTTCTAGTCCCTTGGCAACCGTTCGGTCGCGATCGGGATTCGCCTTGTACCAACCTCTGGGCGTGAGAGCCGGATCGGAGGTCTCAGCAGCTACTTCAGATGCGCCAAGCGCGTTGGGCGTCAACCCATCCAGATCCACTGGATGTAGTACCATCGGGCCGTCGACAAAGACTGTGGAGTATGCCATGAGAACCGGGAAGCACCGACCTAGGGGCGAGATGACAGTGACACCAAATGGCACATACCCATTTCAATGTTCTTGTCCATCGCCTTGCGCAGCGCGCCGAGCTATATCATACATTTCGTCGGTACTCTGGAAACTTGGATGGGTTTTCGAGCTGGCGGACCCGCTTACTGAATATGGTCGCATTTTGCGAATATCTGCTTCGTCTCGTCAGCATGTTGGGCTATCCGTTGGAATTGGTAAATTGTACATGCCCGTGTAGCATAAGCACCTTCCGAGTCGCCGCCATCACAGGTAATATCAATCAACGAGCAAGGAACTTGATGGAAGGGCTTCGAGTTGGTGTGCAGTGATCCCTTGGCTTCTCTCCGTTTACAGCCAGAAGTCGTGGAACCTGGCATCTCCGACTGGGAAAAATGTCCGATGACGTGACTTCACAACTCGGCTGCAGATAGACACCTAATACACGATACACATATCTACGCGACGACATCTATACACACAGATCATAGCCGGGATCCTACGCCTATCCTGAAGCAATGCTATCCTCTAGATCATGTACAGACGATCGACGATGCCTAAGACTGCAAGGGTGCCTTGGTTGTAAAGAGATCCCCTTCCCGCCTTCCAGAACTGCTATCCTTGTCCTTTCCTTTCTCCCTCTCCGTGCTCGATCCATCATCCAGGTATAGATTGTTCTCCTCTATGTAATCGACAACGGCAGCCGGAAGCAGGTATCGCACAGAAAGCCCCCGGCGAAGGAACAGGCGGACTTTTGTAGAAGAGACGTCGTTCTGGATGAGCTGGGGGATAAGATGAATGTTGTTCCGCCAACGTGCCAAGTTGTCCGTGACTTGATCCATGCTGGAACCTGCCCGTTCGATGATGAACGTGCCGTACTGGCCAAGTATGTGGTCCAACTAGAAGCGAGTTTACGTGAGGATTCGGGATGTAATCTCAAATAGCCGCGGCGGGAGATGCTTACATCCTCGACTGCCCAAACACCGGGTTCGGACATGGTGCTTATCAAGTCTGACCCAGCGAGAAGCATAACTCTGACGTCCCGGTGTTGTCCGTCCTGCGTTTGCACCCCGCCCAAGATCGTGTTGATTTCGTAATCGAAGTGGTCGAGCACCACAGCTGTGCGTTGATAGTTCTGCAATGCCTCCCACGGATCAATCATGAGCCAAGAAGACGTCTCCTCTGCAGCGAGGGTACACATATTGACTCTGTAAATTAAAGGCGGAAACGGGAGTCAGCTTCTATCTTGGAAGTGGCGTATAGGCAGAACAGAAATAACGGCAGATCCTTCCGAGCCATCTAGGACCCGATAAGTCAAGATGGCTAAGTCCCGAATCAAACCCATCACGCTTATCAGCGCAGCAGCAAGACCAAGATAGAAGGATTAGGGGTGCCATCCCGGATGGTGCGATGAAGTTACGAGATCATTCAGCGTATCAGAAGATACGACCCGAAATAAAAGTGAGGGTCATGTGAGATGACCTCTCCGCTGAGAGTGTCACATTCTCAGCAATGGCCTCGTTGACAGATGGCTAAAAGTATAAATGCACACACGGTGCTTGAATGAATCCCCGGGTTGACACGAGGCGGCCGCTCGAGTGAGCAATATACTGATTTGGTTGGACAAGGCGCAGCCCGACAGCATAGGATTCTCATCGGGTCCGCAGCATTTCCAGACAATGAAAGGCAGGGCGCAAGAAGAATAAGGAAAACATGATAAGGAGATTCGGGATCCTCGGCGTTTATCGCTCACCTATGGCGCGCGCTGAGCAGACCAGGCTTGTTGTACTGGTCGCTCACGGGACTCAGATAGCCACCCACGATCTCGAAGTTGGTGTTTTGCCTGACATAGTCCTTGGCCATTTCAAACATTCGAAGGTGGAGGTAGGTGACAGGACTGAAGGACCCGCATGCTACAAGGACAATGGGCTGCTTTGAGGAGTCTCGAAGTATTTTGCGGAGACGATGGGACGCAAAAGTACAGTTGGCCGGATTGGTGAACTTACTGGTCTGGCGGGCGGGAACGTAGGGAGTGTCCATGGTGGTACAGTATCAGAGACAAGTCGCAGTGAATGGACTGACTTGCTCGGGCCATATCGCGTGATGAACAAGATTAGGATATATCAAGTCACACATACCCACGCAACGGTGCCCAGTTCGCTTGCCTGCCGACAAATCATACAGCACCCTCCCAGTCACGGAGGAACGCTTAAACGCGATTCATGATACTATACAGTTACTATAATATATGCTACACTAATACAGATGCAAGTAGTGGAGGTGCTTCGCGTGCTTTACCGGAGAGCTTACTTCTAAAAGTCATCAGCTCGCTTGCGGTAAGATGCGTTAGACAAGGACCAGAGCGACAAACAGGATGCCTTAGGTGGATATAAGTCGTACCACAACTGGACGCGTACTCATAAAGGACTATAGAAACCAACGCAGGACTGACAAAACGCATGGAAAATTGGTGTTATCCCCAATTTCCCAACAGCTCTGGGGAAACCTATTCGAGAATCAAGCTTGAATAGTAATCAAACGTTTGCTCTGGGTCATGCTGCACAAATGGTGTATACCCCGACGACATCAACTGTGTGTCGAAACCCATCCTAGGATGTGCACTGCCCGTGCCCACAAAAACTCCGAGATGGTCAATGTTGCCAGGTGAAGGGATGCTGATCGGTGCCGACAGTGGAGGCGAGGCGTAGCATGTCGTGCCAAAGGATCCGTCGTCTCCATGCCAGGAAGGGAGTGACGATGTCTTCGGTTTGCCCTCGTGAATTCCGCTCTTGGGAGTCCTCTCCGAGACGTGGACGCGTACAGAGCCTCGACGGTCTTCGCCCAATAAGGCATCGAAGGAAATCGCAAAACTACCAAGGTAATGGTGGCCGTCCATCTCGAATTGGAAAGCTTCCTGGAGTTCGCCACCAATGCCCATTTTCCTCGAGGACTCGACATCAGCGGAGTTGGGATGGAATCCAACACTTCCATGATCAAATCGTGGTCGGCCGTGATCCTTGATATCACAACGGGTAGACTGATGATTAAATAAGGCGGATGAGGACCTCACGGAAGTAGAACCCGTTAATGGGATGGAGAAGGTGATGGGGAGCGAGGTCTGCGGTGGTAAGGAGAGAAGCGATGGCAGTGATGATAAGAGGGATTCCCTCTGTGAGGTGTTTGGTCAGACACTGCTGCATGTACAAGCAACAATCTCACCATGATGGCTGTTATGGAAGGTTGACCCATGGCTCCGTATGATGAATATGACGTCGGAGGTATGTTGATATCATGCGACTCCGTCTTCACCGCCAGGTTCGCTGCAGTTCGATTTGCGAGCTCCACGGCGAGTTCTCGTTCGCACTTCTCGGCTACCGACAAGCGCAGCCGAAGTTGCTCAAAATTTGAGAGGAGGTCATCGTATTTATTTCCTTTTTCTGCCAGCGTATGAAGCCGTGAGTTTTCTTCTTCGAGTTCCTTGACACGGCTTAGGGAAATACCGTTAATGGATGGAAGAAGGCAACATGAAACAAAGAAATCACATTTCCATGGCTTCAAACTCCTCTCTCTTTCGCTGCCGACTGAGGAAGGCAGCGGCACGGTTCTTCAGGAGGCGTGCCTCGCGCTTACTTAAGCCAGTCACGTCTGGAGGAATGAAGTCTTTAGTCGTGATCCTCTCCCCCCGCCCCTTCTTCACTCCTCCGATAGTCGAAAGGGACTTCTTCAGCGAAGGCATATTATCCGAGGGGTGTGTTAATTGGCGGGGTATCGAAGGTGGGGGGGAAACAGAGGATGAAGACGAAGGTGCCTCAATGCCGTCGAGGTCGAACACCTGGTTCGTTGGTAGACATGGATGTTGATCGCTTTCTGACTGCGATTCTGGAGTAAAGCACGGTTTGATTATCTTTGTATTGATCTGTGGGGAGTCCTCTGCGATTGAACTGACGGAGGCGGGAGGTGATGGAGGGAGAGTATAGTAGTTCCAGGTGACAACGTCCGCCGTCTCCGCAGAGTAAGAGCGTTGATTGTCCCACGCCATGTCCCGAGGAGAGACAAGTGCTGCGTCCGATGTGTTGAGGTGGGGTAGTTGGGACAGGGGAGACTGAACGAGCATGAGGACGAGAGTTTTGCTAGCGGGGAAGGACAAGGGGATATGAACTCGAACCTAAACGCTCATATTATGCGCCCTGATTTATACCTCGCGTGTAGCAAAGTAGGACCGTAGCTGCGACTTCGTTAGCGACCAAATCAAGCACGCGTCTGATATGAAAATGTCGCCTCTCACATGTGCTCGGTCGTTGTACGATTCAGGACAATAGCAGATCTACGTCCGTTTCGGTAAGTACCTTCAGAATATTTTCGAAAGCTAAAACCCGCTTTCGGGGCGAAACTCACGAGAGCTCTCATCATTCCGGCTGATCAGCGTCATGACAGCCCCAACCCTGACCCAGGTCAGCCACACGAACCATAACTCGTAACAATCGGATGCCCCGCACACCGGATGTGGACCTGTGAAACCGTATCGCAGCCAGACTCCAAAGGGGGCATGTAGGGTTTCTGACCTGGATACCGATCGGGAGAACCGTAACGGTGGCACCCGGCGGACTGACCGTAATTGAGATCCCTCGGCTGGCAAAGGTCTGCCGGTTGTCGATTATCTCGGCGTCGGTATTGATTCCGAGTGGTCATATTTAAAGTTGAAGAATGGCGCATCTGTCCGTATCCTCCGCGCGCATGAGTACTCTATCAGTCTGGGACCTGTGCGGCGTTCCTGGTAATTACGAGATCTAACAGATGTGGAAACCGATCATGATGAATGATCCTATTAGCGAGACTTGCAGGTTGCATGGGACCACAATGGAGATAGCTTACGAAATTGACGTTGGCAGGTGGGGAGATGAATTCGCCGGGTGGCCCCACACCCAAGGCCTCAGGCCTCAGACCTAGGGGATCGTCGACCAACACAGCCCCCACCGCGCGAAAAGGGTATTTGATATTGATGTTTTGAAGGCAGTCGAGGTACTGAGGCCCGAATGCAGGCTTGAGATCCGTTGGGCGTGGCGCGTTGCTTCATAATGGAGTCCACTGACCGGCCGAAAATGGCTTACACTAACGTAGTGCCAACCCAGATTAGTGCGGCTGAGAAGCTTTCCGAAACGGTCTTGCCCGTGTTCTCTATGAATTCGATGTAGAGATATGCTGAACATATGATCGTGAGCATTAGGATGGTTCTCGCGTGAAACGTCCCGCATGATTCGCCACCGTTTTTTGAACGTCTTCCTTGACAATTGTCCCCGGTGGAAGGTATCCAGGCCAATCCTTATCGATGCGCCTCCGAAGTCACCATCCCATTTTGGAAAATCTCTGGGTGCCCTGACTCAATCCGAGGACATGAGTCTGAACCTAGCAAGAGGATAAAGTTAATGTCATGACGCCAAGTTGAAATCGCGTATCATTTGTGTTTTCCATCACTCTGATGCGGTAAGCTGCCCAAAACTAGACAACCCATCCCACTCGGAGGCAGAGACCACTTTGGCTCGATCAAACACTTCGCGTATCCGGGACGGTGGCGGGGCGAAAATTGAAATTGGACTTGGACACCCGAGAGGCATGAGAGCGAGAGAATCGGAGCAGCCCAAAGAGCTGACAGCACGTATCCGTGCAATGTCATTGCCAATGCAGTTTAACGTAGTCCGAGGTTTTCAGAAGCAAACAGTTCAAGAACACGGGGCTGTGCAACACAAGTCGCTACTACGTAGCACAGCCACACATTCCCATTGGACAAATGTCCACCAATAAGCCTGGACCTTCTGAAAATGACTCGATGGATAAGTAGTGGGTGGGGATTGCGCTCCGGCTCTGGTCCAAGGTTGAACATACGTAGGGCAGATGATTGTCGACACCAGCTTACTTCAATCATTGAAGCTTTTCTCTGATTCAAATCTCGCCTTGATCAGCAATATAATGAACATGGCGTAAGGCGTGACACATGACTCGGAAGCGCATTTAAGAACTGTTTCGAGGGTATGTAGCTGTTGGGTAAACAAGGAGATGTTCGAGTACGCACTCGAGATACGTTTGCCGGCCGTTGAGCGGACGAAGCGTCGTTTTTAGATAATCATTACAAGTCTTGCAATCACCGAGCGTAAAAATGAGCGATTGTCGCACCGGAGCCATAGCGGCGAGGAGAGATGATATGAGTCGCCCACATCCGCCGTTGGACACTTATGGTGTAGGGCAAAGCGGAACGGCAGCCAAGAGTCGGTCCCTATACAAATGCGACGTACTCGTTGCAGGCCGGAGTACCGGTAGGGGGAACCCATACGACTCATCGAAGGCGGCATCGTGTTCCGCAGCAGGTCGCATCGATGATATCAAGACGAGATGTCCAACTGCAATATTAATGTCGGAGTAGAACCCGAGGACATGTTAGTACGGCGTATCTGTCAGCATTTGGATGGGCTGAGTGGGGGACGACAATCAGATTAATTAGTAAGCGAGTCCAAGATCCGAGTGTACCAACCAGTTTCCAACTCGACCAAGTAACTTGGTAAGTACTGGATCTTCTTCTCGACGACACATCCAGACATCTCGTCCAAGCCCTCGATGCGTCCCAAAAGGACACATTCATCTGCCTCTCCTAGCGACGGTGACGCGTCTTCCGATGAATTCCCATCAAAGCGAAGACATGCTAACTCGGCTTCTCCGGCGGTGGACACCCGGGGGAGCTCGGTTGATCGGTATCCCCTAAGGGTATCCATCATATCTGGCAAACTTTCACCCGATGTACTGGGGGATCTCGTCACTCTTGTCGAGAATAACGCCGCGCAACAAGGCGCTAGGACTGGTTCCCAGCACCTCCAATTGACGGTTGATTTGGACCACGCGGACGTTATCGTCACTGCCATTCGTACAAGATCTCGACTTGAGAGGCACATTTATTGGGAGGTTGCTGTTCGTGGACCATTTCTTTGTCGCATACACAACGTTGATGTTGATGATACCTCCCAGAAAACGAAAGCCATTGTCACTCCTGATTGGCTGAGGGATTCTGTCGAATCTGGTATTATTAAGCCATATGGTGATTACGCCGCGCTCGGTCATCTTTGCGACGAAACTGAAGGTCAATGTCCGAAGCCCAAGATGGGCACTCCTGCACCTCCAGAGGCGTCGCCAAATTACCCTGGACATCTGCCAATTTCTACAGATTCAGAGGCTAGTGTGAAAGACACGGATCTCGTACCCCTGAACTACCTCTCGCATTTCTGCTGCCAACGGGCGTCGCCACTGACTTGTCCAAATCAAGCACTTGTCAAAGAGCTGGATGTCATCCGTAGAGCCAGACTTTATGAAGGGAAGGAACGAAGTATGCTGAGCTACGCTCGAGCCATAGCCGTGAGCTTCATGCTGCTACTATCCGGGCTAATATTGACCTGGCTATTCAGACCATCAAAGGTCAGGCGATAAACAAGTTTGCCACATGTCGAGAATTCACAGGGTGCCTTAGCCTATCCCCACCATTTCGATGATCGGACACCAAGAGAGGATATAGCAAAACTGCCATACTTTGGCACGAAGCTCGCATTTATGGTAGATCAGAGGCCTATGCATTCCGTTTCTGAATTTGAATCCTCGTATCAAGGTCGAGGAATTCATCAAGACTGGCAAGGTAGAAGAAGCCCGTAAGCTGTGCATACCATGCACCATATCCTTACTGGAACACTCCTTCGATCCTAGAAAAATTCTTATCATCCACAAAATTTCTATCACTGTCTGTATTCAACTCCATACACGGTATTGGTTCTCAGACTGCCAGACACCTCTACTCGCTCGGGTTACGAAGTATCGAGGATCTTGAAAGATACTATGAAGTTACCCCAGGAAATATACGTGAAGGCGTTGCGTCCGATCTCGAAGCAAGCAGCAGCGAGGAACTAGACGTGGATAAGACTATCAAGATCGCGCTAGTCCTCCGACACGACTTTAGCCAAAAGTGAATTCACAATATTCAGCAGGCGTTGTTATACTCAATCATGTACAGGATTCCGCGCCAGGAGGTCGAGGAAATCCATCGGGTAATTGTGCGTGAATTAGAATCAATTGAAGCAGGTTGCAAGACTATAATCGCAGGCGGGTTAGTTGATTAGTTGTCGTCCGAAGTCATCGGTTCTGATTCCATTCCCGTCGGACCATATTTAGTCATCGGCGGGGGAAACTGGAAAGCAACGATGTTGACATCGTTATCTCGCACACAGACTGGGATCACGGTGCAGACAAGGTACGGGGCCTTTGCAAGAAGCTAGTGAAGAGGCTTCATGAGTGCGGTAAGATCTATTTCTTTTGGTGATAAATGGCTGTATATCCGCTGCTGATAGGGCTTGTAACACATGTACTGCGTGAGCCGATACAGCTTACATTTACAAGCGTCGCATGACGATCCGATCAGACATGAGCGAGTATCACCCCCATAATGTTTTTCGCACCCATCATTGGGATTCTCTTGAGAAAGCACTAACAGTGTTTGTTCTCCCCTGCGACTCGGCTCGCAAACAGGTGTACAGGCGTGTGGACTTGATTTTTGCTACCCCTGGCGTATTTTGGACAGCGGTGGTCGGCTGGTGGGTTTTATCGGATCATTTCTATGTTGTCTTGATTCATTGAACCCAAATGTTCTCCTGTTCAGGACGGGTTCCACGATGTTCCAACGCGATATCCGTCTCTGGGCCAAACAAGCAAAGCATGCTTTCTCCTTGATCGAAAATGAGATATCCACTGACATGCTGTGCTTTAGGGGATTCAAGTTTGATTCGTCCGGAATGTGATCCTGGTGGCGCTTTTCTTTCCACACTGTCACTAACATGCGTCCACAGCATCAGACGACACGATTCCAAAACCTTTTATCCGAAATCCGAGAGGGAAGTGTTCGAGCTCCTGGGACTCGCGTACGTGCCTGCTGCACTCAGAAACGCAGATGCTTGAGATGGTCCTGTGGCGCCGGTCTTGGACCGTGGACCGTGGCGCTTGTCTTGTTTGTTGCCCTCGGTTCGAGTACTTGTACATCAAACAGCTATTTAATTAAGCGATTCCCGTCTATCACGGATTCTGATCCCGTATGTACCAGAGCGCCCTGTCGACGACATACGACAGCCCGTGGAAACAAACAGCCTGGATCCACTGATCCACCGATCGTCCGAGCACGACCTGCCAAAACGAGGTCGAAAATACATACACATCTTGTCAACGTATATCGCATCAAAGGCCAATCAGAGCTCGAGAACAAGACACCACAGCATCTGAACTTGATCCGCGCGTTGGTCCGCGCCACCTTGTCTTCACTCCACTGCCTCACCCCTGGGCCTCCCATGGATGTCAGCATCGTTCGTGCCGGAGATCGACGGGGGGCCGTTGGCGTTTGCAACAAGTGTGCTGTGTGGGGGGTACAGCGTTGGCGTACGCGGCGTCGACTCGTTAGCCGGCACGATCCCGTCGACGGGTTTCATGTTGCATTTGGCGACGCGACGCGACGCGGCCTCATTTTTGAGTGTCGTTTTCCATCTTTTTTGTCACGCCGCGCTGCCGTCGCGCGTCTTGTCACCCTTTATCGTGCCGACCAGGGGGTATAACGACCCGGCGGGATCACTTGGGTCGAGGAGGCGGTAGCCCTCCAGCCGCATCCGGTATGAAGCCGGAGTCAGGGTACTAGGGTCGGACAAGACGGGTGATCGAAAAAAAAAAAGAGAACGGGACGCCATCGGATCGCAAGTCACAAAAAACCCGTCATCGCCCTCGACCGCTTCACATGCAGACCAATCGAAGGAGCATTTGACAGTGTGGGACGAGACTCTCAAGTGGGGGTGGTGGTGATAACGAGGAATGGATAACAAAGCAAAAGTGTCCGACAGCGGGGGAAAAACATCAAGTCGGCCCGCGCGACCGAGATCGGGTTCAAACGTTCTATTCTCCCTTTCGGTTGTTTTCTCTCAAGCTGATCGCCTGAACTATAGCGGAAAGTCAAGGCTATTCAGTTCTGGACATATTATTGACCCAAGTACATTAGCGTCGTACAAAACAAGATAAATGGGCTTTCTTATATCTCAGTTGACAAACGCCTGAATGCCAGTCAACGCCTTGCCGAGGATGAGGGTATGAATATCCTGAACAGAAAAGGTCATCGTGACAGGTCCCCCCAAAAAATAGGGGTCAGTACATACATATGTGCCTACGGTACGAACAATTAGGTAAGACTATGAAAGGCGGAGTAGCCTTACAACATACCTTCGTAAGTGTTGACAACTTGTAAGTTCGCGACATGCCGACCGACATGGTACCTACGATACCATCTGGGACTGCATCAATGCAAAAGAGGGTCGTCGAGAACTTACTCGTCTGACGAGGCGTTTCCTCCCAAGATGTCCAAGACGATCCTGGCATGTTGGAGCGCCTTGCCACAATTGTTGCGCTTTACAATGCTAATCATCTCGGGCGCTAGTTTGCCTGCTTCCTTCAATCGACCGACTTGCAGACTAGCCTGTAATCCCAGCGCGATTTCGGTCTGAGCATCGACCAGCTTCTTTTGTACGAGCTGGAACGATGCCAGTGGGCGCTTGAATTGCTTTCGCTCTAGTGCATATGCCAGCGTTTTCGCCACACAATCCTCCAGGGCTCCCATGGAACCCCATGAAATACCGTACCTATCATTCCCGGCATGAATCAGCGGTCATCCCCCACAGTGCACAGATGTACCTAGCACTGTTTAGACAGGAAAACGGGGCACCGAGCCCCTGACCATGGGGAAGGATGTGATCGTGCGGCACATTTACCGAGTCCATGAAGATAGATCCAGTGACAGACGCACGCAGAGCAACCTTATTTTTGATCGGCGGAGCTTCAAGACCTTTCATGCCCTACGCCATAGTGTGAACTTTCGAGAATTCAAACAAGCTTGAGTTCATGACATGCCTTTTCGAGGATGAAGCCTCGAACCTTGCCATCCCATTTGCAACGCGCCCATACCACGAAGACGTCACTGGGATTTTCCGGATTGGTGAGTGAATTCGCACGAGAAAAGGAGGCGACATACGCCACCGGTGCGTTGGTTATCCAGGTCTTGCTTCCTCTGAGGATGAAACCACCATCGGCTTCCTCCGCGGTCGTTTCCATTCCCGCGGGGTCGGACCCATGATTTGGTTCGGTAAGACCCTGGAGAAGAAAAACCATGTAGTTCATAAAAAAGGAGGAAGAGAAACACTCAGAAACTTCTGAAACATACGAAGCAACCGATGAGTTCTCCGAGAGCTGCGAAACGTAGGTTTCAACTCCCATTCAGTACGAAGGTTCACGGCAATGAATTACCTAGACGAGGGAGATACTCGTTCTTTTGCGCCTCAGAGCCGAACTCATGAATGGGATGCATCACGAGGGAAGACTGCACGGACGCCGTGGACCGATAACCCGAATCGACTCTGGAATCGTGCGCGCAAACCGCGCTCAGCGTGACCCACGAACACACGGTAATTAGGGTAACAAACCTTTCTATCTCGCGTGCGATAAGACCATATGCTACATGGCTAACGCCGGCGCAACCATAGCCTTTGATCGTTGGACCTAGGAGACCCAGTTTCCCCATTTCGGGTAGAATGTCATGGTCGAACTCTATGTGTGCAGTCCGATGATAGGTACGACGTGAACGGACGTAAACGACCGGGTGACTTACGTTCTGTCCGCCATCCTTGCAGTACACGAGGTGCCAAGCTTTCCTATGCAAACTACATGCTCGTACTCCACCGTCACGAAGAAATCAGATATGGACGTGCCTGGCAGTACTCGCGTGCAGTGTCCCTGGGCGCACAGCATGAGCTCAAGCGAGAAGTGCAATGAAGATGCACGCACCGAATGGCAATTTCATCTTCTGTAAGCAGGGAATCCAACGAGAGGGGATCCTACCTCACGCCCGTGTGAGTTGCGCGCGGGCGTAAATCCGAGAACGAACTCACGTCGGGATTATACTGTGCGTATCCTTGGGCTGTGTCCTTGATCCATGCTAGCCAGACCGGAAATGAGGATGCGAACACCTACCGCGAGCCAACGGAGTTGTCGAGAATGACCGTGTGACCGACGTTGGAATCTTGAAACGAGGGTATGAACTTCGCAAGAGACGTGCGGTCATAGACATCATTCTAGAAACTGTGGGCGGTGAAGAAGTTGCAGTCGCAGCCTTCACGAATGACACGCTATATGGGTTCCAGGAAGTTACCCCCGTTCGGCACGGAGCATATCCACGGCTGCCGTTAGTTCGACCACAGACCGGTATGCAAAGATGTAAAGATACATGGACACGAAGTAACTACCTAGTCAAAGGCCGCTGCAGAAGACCCTCGAGACTTTGCTTCAAGCTCTCCTGGGCGTTCGGGGGCATCTCAATCTCCTCCGCGGTATCTACCTTCATTCCCACCATCCTGAGTGGTTCTGACAGCGGTTCCCAATCATCATCTGCATCCCTCTGTCGTGTTTCAATATCGCCACAAGGCTGCTTCATTTCCGGGAACAGTGGATCAGCAACGCCCAAAATCTGACTCCACTTGTTGAGCGCCATACGCATATTCTTGTTGTCCAGCGGTGGAGGATCTTGTGCCGGCGAGGTGAACGGAGAAGACTCGTAGAGTGGTTTGAGAGGTGCGAAACCGCCCCATTCCAAGAATCCATGCCCAATGGCGGCTTTCATTGCGCGCGAGCGGAATGGGGGTTTCACTGTATTCCGATATGTGATTGTGGTGTCTGGGTGGAGTAATCGCTTCATGTCATCCGAAAGCGGACAGAAGAAGAGAAGGACGGACTTGCCCGCTTGATGCTCAGTGTGACGAACCGAGCCAGCTTGGAGGCTTCGTCCTGTGTAGGAGGGTCGGGTTTACTGCGACCTTCTGGTACAAGAAGATGCTTCAGGTCGTCCATGCCAGGACCACCTTCAGGCCGACCGAGGGAAGGCGGAAGTGCTACTTTGAGTGTAGTGCCTTGTGGAGGAATGCGGAGGAGCGAACTGGGAGACTCGAACGCCGCCCAGCAAATCGCCTGGTACTCGGAGCGGATTTCTGAATCCTAGGCCCGGTGAGTCTCTATGGAAAGAAGCCTAGCAAAGACGCACCCGCAACAAACGATAATCGCGTATGCGGCCAAACTGCCGTTCTATCGCTCCGAGTCCATGGAGCGCATCCACCATCGACTCGGGCACACGCGAGAACCTGATCTGGACCGTGCGCGGTTCTGTCCCCTCCCGGTCGCCATGGCCGGCGTCGTCAATGTGAAACCGTCCCCAGTGGTAGCCCGCTGCGCTGCGCCGTCGTACGGCTTGCTTGACGGTGCTGACCAACATGGACAGCACAGCCACATGGTTCATTTGATTATGTAAACACTATCCAACAAATTTTCAATGTCCTCTGGATACCGCAATGCCCTCGCCGCCATTTCGACCAGGACCGGCTCGCCACTGCCCTCGCTGATCGTCTCGTTTGCCGTACTCCATGAACTGACTGCCATCGTACCTCTGGTCGGCATATTCTACGCCGCTAGAGGGCTCCACGTCGGCGAACGCGTCGTCAACAAGTTCACACGCGACTCGGGTCTGCCCACCGGGTGGGTTGACGAAGGCGAAAGGTGGGCTCATCGGATTGGCCGCCGCTATGGCGTGTTTGGGTTCGACAAAGGCGCCGTCGATCAGGGCCACGACCATCGCCTGTCTGGGAAGCTGGCCGGTGACGTGGCCAACGCAGCGTTGGCCTACGGAGCTACCAAGGTTGTCGCCATGCTTCACCGTTTTGGGCAAATCTTGACATGAATGCCAGGCGCTGTTACCCGTCCGCATTGGCTTATCGCTTTATCTATCCCCTGCCTTTTCAAGAAGATTCGTCGAGCCCGTTCGTCACAGAATCACCCGATTGTTCAAGAGACGTCCCAACAATTAATATTCAAGTGAGTAGATATTCCGCGATGCGGATGTGATGATTTCGTTTTGCCGCCCCAGTCGTAGCCGAGGGCGTTGACGATCGGCAGAGCCAACTATTTGCACTTCTGATCTTTTGATAACCCCCTGTCCTTGACGTCGCTTGCTAACTTTTTTTTTTTTCGATCACCCACAGATCCATTGTTGAAGGAGAGTCCAGAGCGATGCGACCCCCGCAGCAGACACCGCAACAAACCTAACCTTGTAGAGTGTCATGTATTCACACTGTCCCTCGAGCCTGATTGTACAAGATACGACTTTATGTGGATGTTTTGCACTTTTCGATCAATGCTTTTGTGGCCCTGACCCCACATTCCCTTGCATGGATGAGCCGTTTTGCTTTGGTTAGATCCAGACTGTCTTGCATCGCATGGTAATCAGGGACTCTCTTTACGCGTGTGGTCTCCGCAGTGTCGCTTGAGTCTTGCGTGCCCGCCCCTTTGCGCGCCACAGCCAGCTCAGCACGCAAGGTCGTGAGGAGATCATCCAATGTTCTCAGCGTCTGGACACACTCGTCCATCTCCTCGATCTTGTTGAATCTGCGACACACCTCGCTGGCACACGTCTCGATGTGGGTGAACCGGACCGGTCCCAGCAATGTCCCACCAAACCTGTCCACATCAACGTCGTGCTCAGAGGACTCGGGGCCATCGCCGTACATGGCACTCACCACCGATGGACGACCACCACGGCGTCGATCACCCCCTCGCGCTTCATCACGCCCAGCACCCGCCCCCCCGCCCACCGCTCCCCGCCGTCGTCGCACCCCTCCTGGACCGCAAAGTCGTCCGGCCCGCCTAACCCCGTTCGACCAGGCCTAACACCCATACACCGCCACGCTGCGATCACATACGGCCCGCGCGCGTCCTCGCCCTCGTCCCTGCCTGCGTGCCCGCCCACGTGGCCGTCCCCCTCGGTTCCACGCGCACCCACGGCTCCACGCGCGTCCTTGACCTTGAACGCCCCTGCCAGTGCGTGTCCGTCCCCCACCCCGTTCGCGTCCTCGCCTGCGTGCCGTCCCAACACAGCCCTCGCCTCCTCTGCCGTCCCTGCGCGGTAGACGTACCCGACAAACGTCGAGCCGCGGTCTCGGATCTCTTGTGAGGTCGCGAGCGTCGTCCGCGTCGTCGGGGCCTTGGCATCGACGTGCGTGCGTTTCACAGTCGACATCGCTTCGCGTCCCTCTTCGAGGTTGTCGTCGTCGCCGGCGGTGGTGGTCGTGGCGCGCCTTTCGTTTTCGGGTGTTCCCGGTCACCACGGTGCCTTGGTTCGCGCCAAACCCAGTACAGCTCCGGCGTTTGCGGACGACGCCACCCATAGATCGACCCTTTGAGGACTCGCGCTCAGACAAGACGACGACGCTTCTCGCTTCTGGTGCGCCAACGAGCGTCCTTGGCAAGTAAAAAATACAGCAGAACGACTAAAACGGCGGAATACTAGTCTAGGCCTCAATGCCCTTTTTTTCTCCCCCTCGTAATGTAGAGTCAGTGACACGGTCCGTGCGTGGAAAGTGGGCAAACAAAACGAGAGCGTGGGATGATGGCATGCGGTGAAAGAAAGGAGAAAATAAAGGAGAGAAGCAAGTATAAAGTTCTCTAGAATGCCAAATGCCTGTGTACACGAGAGTAGGGTCGTAGAAACGAGTGACGAGTGAACAGCAATGTCTTGGGCCCCAAAGATGAGGTCGAGGTCCCTGTCATGGCGGGCATTATAAAGTAGCTTCAAGAAGAGTCTGCAGGTTGAACGAGACGTGACTTAGTAACCCCCTCGATAGCCCCCGCGTCCGGCAAGATTGCTGGAGACCGAATCTCTGGGGGAATGGTGCGTCGAGGTCTCTCTCGATGGATAGGGTCGGTGGAGCGGCGCCTCTCTGTACCCCTCGACGGGCGAGTACTGCATCCCGGCCTGTGGTGGATACTGCAACGGTGCAGGCGACGCAAACTGAGGCTGCTGTGTAGGCACAGGCGACACGAATCGCGATGGCGGACGACTCATCTGCTCCGGCGATGCATACCTTGGAAGGGGTCCCCCAAACGGATCTTGATTCAGAACATCCCCAACGTTATACCCAGCATCGTTGAGCAGCGGCAGGTGATCCACACTCGAATCGAGTCGTGAGAGCTCGATGGCACTCGGGTTCATCGGCCCCTTGGCCGCATAACGATCAAATGCGGACGGCGCGGGCGACGCACGGCCCCCTGCCATCGAGCCCGCATAATAGTGCGTCTTTTGGTGGTGGACAGAGGCGCTGTCGCCACGGTTGTGCCCAAAGATGGCAGCGGAGGCCATGGAGCGCGCATCCCAGTCCAACTCGCCTCTATCGCGGGAATATAGAGCTGGGTCGTACTCGAGATCCCGCTGCTCGATACCTGCAATGCGGAGACCACCTTCAACGACCTGGGCGTCCATTTTTTGTCCGCCATATTCGTCCAAACGTGTTTTGTCGCTGCCGATCTTGCCCTTGTACACGTCGGCAAGGAGGGGCATCATCTTGGCATGGAGCATAGGCGTAAACAACTCTGTGTGGAGCGCAGGGTGGCCGAAACGCTTCTCAAGACGGTGTCCAGTATCGTCTGCATGGGAAGAGTAGATCTTTGCTTGACGCAGTTCCGCTCCCGAGGGAATGTAGTACATAAACTTGTGATAGAACGTCTTGTCCAGCCAGATCTTGAAGAGGATGACGAACAAGATCGGTGGAACAGTCGTAACCCACAGGAAAGACCTGAATTTGTATTCGAGGCCAATGGCTAAAAGTCGCTTGTTGATATGGAGTGCAAGAGGGAGGGTGCGGACTCACTGAGAATCAGTAACAGTTGCATCAAGACCACTGACACAAGCAGCCTGTTGGTAACGATGTTCCAAAGGCGCTAGGAACAGTGGTAGAATTAGCGGGGGTGTCTTTAATTCATGTTATAACACATACCCCTCCAGTCTCAACCTGCGTGACGAACACGAACATCAACTGGTACTTGTATACCCACGAAGAGATCCAGAAGACGATGGCTCCGGCAAGAGAGACCAGTGGCGCCAGTGGCGCAAAGACGAGTGCAACAGTAGCCATGAAGAGCTGTCCAGGTCACATATCACCACACAAGTCTTCATGAACAGATATGAACGTACGATATTCGAGCTAGTGTGAGAGTGATGAGTACTTCGGACGATGAGACAGAGGATCAACTTACTAGTAAATGTCGTACTGGAATTCAGGTGGTTGCGTCCACTCACGGATATCTCGAGGCGTACGGCCAAACACGCTGAGGGAGACTGAAAGTTAGGCATGTCCGCTATCTATACTTATGACACTTACCGCGTCCTGAACGAAGTCCAGACAAGGTTCAAAATCTGAGCCAGGTCAAAGACCACGAGGAAACCGCGCAGGCTACATGGACCATATCAGTATGCCTCTATATATCGACATTGTCTACATACGGGAAGAACGTGAGCCAGTATGAAGCCTGGTTGATGTAGGTGGAATTGATGGTAGCCGGTAACGCTGGTTGTGAGCCCAAATTAGTCAATGACGTCTCGCGAACTAGACTGTCCTTACACTGCAACTTGTTGACGATGTCGTCGAAACTGACATGGTGACCGATTTCCTGAATCACTTGTTCAGAGGCAACTAAAGGTTTTTTTAGAATTAATCGAATAGGTGACATTGGCAAGCGACTTACTGAAAAAGACGCCGATCAGGGTAAAGATCACCAGCTGCGATATCACCAAGAACGCAAAGTAGCGAGCAACGACGGTGCGGTCAAGACTGTCAGGTCCCACGCATTTAGCGTGACACTCTTCGATACCATATGATGATCCTTACCTGCTACGTGTCTGAGCGCCCTGGAATTCGGTGATCCATCGCATGACAATAGGCAGGAAGAATCCGAATAAAGCAGAGACTGCGGGCGGCAAGACACCAGAAACAAATGCAAAGGAGCCTGGGGAAGCCTGGGACCATCGTGCCAAGAAGCCAACATACGCGGATATCTGCCCAAAGCGTGTCACAAGTTGCTCGCTTACTATGGACAGGTGAAGCACAACGCACCGAGGACAAATTGGCGAGAATGGAGATGACGAAGAGTGGGATGGTATTGAAGAAGCAGACCAATACCAACAGCAAAAAACCGATCGACCTGTTTCGAAACAATTCCGCAGTCGATTTGTTCAGATTCTGCCAGATCTGCGCATCATGACGAACTGGTAAGCAATGAGACTAGGAAAAGTGTAACGACCACGCACGATGTCTTTGGGATTGGGTGCTAAGGTAATCCGCGTGCCTTTGGCACGTTTCTTGCGAAGTAAGTTTGCGACGATGTGAGCGTATGCCACCGCGGCCATTGACGCAAACCCATAGTTTTCCGCTTTGCGGGTATTTATCTCCTGGCGATAATCCTCGATCGCCTTTTCTGTGCGTTGAAGCTTCGCGCTGCGGCACGTCAGTCCGTCATCCACACGACCGAAGTTGGCCACGCACGTATAAAAGTCTATCGCATCCCTCTTTACACCACCCATTCCAAGGAACCCGCCGATACGAATCGTAGGACGCTCCTTGGCGATCCGTCCGCCTTTGAGGTACGTGACGAGAACCTGCTCCAGCTCACGTACCGCCGTGTTATGATATTCGATAAGCTCTGGGAGACGTCCGACTTTACGCCCAATATGCACGGACGTCGTGGGGTATGGCACTTGAACGCCCTCAAAGACCGCACGGATCCCCTCGTCGCTCTGGTATTTCCTGGGGACGTCGGTGACGATGAGCGTCCGGGCGTAAAACGACTCGAGATACTCTGGGGAGCGGAACCATTCCTGGCGTAGACGCAGCATGTGGTTCCAATTCTGCCAAATGAAGTACATGACGAGGCCGGATATGATATACGAGACGGCGACGTGGGCAAAGAGGTAGGTGCTTTGAACGTCGCGGATGGTGAGCATGGAGAGAACGTCGCGGCTTTTGGGTGCGACGTGGTTGATGTTGTAGATGGCGTCGATGGGTATGAGGACAGCGCAACAGAGCAACGCGATGCAGCTAAACAGGATGCGCATCATGCGGGTGAAGCGTAAGAAGGTGACGGCGTCAAGACCAAGCTTGTCCAAGAGTTCTGGTTCTTTCGTGCGGTAGAGCGGCGGTAGCCACCCCAGGATGGAGTCGGATATCCGGGGTGGTGACTTGTCCCCGACGTGGTACTTGACTTTGGGCTCGTAGATGACCTAGGGTGGTCGTGTCAAGAGGGTGGACGGGACGTGGCGACGCAGCAACAATGTATACCTTGTTCTTGGGCCGCAGGACGTTGAATGCGACCACTGTTACTAGCTGATGGGGGAGACGTGGTATGAGTGCGAATTTGTAGAATGCTGCCAACCTACCGAAATGATGGACATGAGGGCTACCTGTGAGCCGACTGCAGCAGGCGCCATCGCTCTTGAAGCGTTTTCATCGATGATTGTGCCAATGTCGGCCATGGTGTCGAGAAATTAGACGAGTCGACGGACCCGAGGACTGGAAAATGAGGGTAGGTGGGGGTGGTGAGTACAGTTACAGTATGGGTTTGGCGGGAAGAACGGTGGGTCGAGTACGACGCACGTACGGTGCGTGGGTAAAATGTAGGCTATTGTTCAGAAGGTGGAACAACGACCTGCAGGAGCAGAGTCCGAGTTCGACAACTGTCGTCTAGCAAGCGTCTCAAGGCACCGCAAACGGCCGTGGTCCATGGGGCAAAAATATCACTGTCGTGTTGATCACCAACTCAACGCCGCGTTACTGTAACTTACTACAGCCTCGAGCATTAATATTCGTGGTTGGCCGCATTGTAGCCAGGGTGTATTCCGAATCCATCTCACCGGCTCCCGCTCGCCCTTCTGCCACGGTGATTACCGGCGCACAGTGATCTCGACAAGGTGATATCTATAATCATGGCCTTGGATTATTCCCTGAGCACGATGGGGATAAGCGCATCACCTTGGGTCTAACAAGTATTGGCAGTGCGTGTCCTATTTCCTCCAAAATAGGCCACTCCTTTCTGGCACGCAGTTCCGGAGATGAACCGATCAGCTTGCGTTGGGTGGCGTGATATGCAGAACGCCCTAATACTCACACCCCGCGGATCACTCGCCAGACGTGGTCCATCCCCCACAAACGTGACGCTCTGGAGCAAGTGAGCTCTTACCGCGACAGCCATTGATGTTCTGCTGTGATTGACGCTCTGGCGTAAACCTGCCGAACACCGCCGATGATCAGAGAATTGGACGCTGTGCCACTGCGTCGCTCTGAAGGAGGAACTGCTGAAATAGTCGACTAGCACGAACCCTACCGCTGCCTAGAAATTCTTAAAGTGCCGACTAAGCTTCGGGTCAACGCTCCCGAATAGTAGTATGGGTGCATCGAGGTGGGCATGTGATAAATGCCGATTGCCCATAGATATGTCTAATGTCACAATCGCCCTCAGTCGATGTTCCGGGCCACACTTTTTATCCTAGAACGCAGCCGATGATAAAATTCCGTCGTTTGCGGCCCAGCGACAATCACGCAGCATCGTGTGGGCATCGGGGACACCCTATCTGGATTTGAAGAGTAATCGTCCTTCCACTACACTCCAACTAGCTCAACCGTACCTTGGGACACCAGGCGATCCCAAGCTGTCGCAATCTTGTTGAAAATGCTCAGGTCTCCAAACACGGGGCGTAGATTGAGTGTGGCCATCAAATAGTTTGCATACCTTGGTATGTTTCGCCAGTTCACAGGGGCCATGTTGTTGAGTTGAGTAATGATTGAACTTACAACTTTGACATATAGTCAGATCTCTATCCCCCATGTACTCTCAGCGGACGTCCGTGAAGTGGATGAGGACGTGAATTCACACCGCTGGGCAGGTACTCCAAGGACGAGCTCGAGCACTGCACGCAATCAACGGGACGCCCATTACGCTGATATGGAAACACTTACGGAGGCGGTGATGAGATTTGGAACAACGCTATACCAAGCACATCCAGGCTGTCGTGGTACTTTCTGTGGTTCACGTACGCTGACGGCGCCGGATTACCAATGGAAGCAGTAAAACCTTGCTTCTTGTTTCAGCAAACTCGTTCCAATATTGCCTGGACCCTGACGAAGATCCAGGCGCCGTGCCAGGCGAAGAGACGACGGAGGGGTGATTCCAATAAAAGGACTAGGCGACTGAGACTTCGAGGCAACTATGTGCCAAGGTTGATTTCGTCACAGAAGGCAGCCGTAGGAGGATGCGTGCCCAAGGATTTAGTGTCCTTATCATAGATGTTGTTGTAGTTTATGTAGTTTGCACTAGTGAAGCTTTCGCCCTACCTCCCTCTGACTCTCAGAGTTCCCCCTCGGAAGACGCGGGTCAAAGAGCCCGTGCCGGCGGTATCATGTTTAGCTCCCATCATCATCTCAGAAAACACCAACCGCGTGAGCAGCGCCGCCTCCCTCTGCTCGGGCAAACTACTGCCTATCCTCGCCGCTACCGAAGATGGCACGCTTGAACCTTTTAAAGACATCACATGCGATGTTTATCAACTACTTGGACTCAGAGCTTGGACAAATGTCTCCGTGGTGTCGGACACAATTCTTGGCATAAAGTTGGATACTTTTGAGGGTAGACAGAACATAAGTCGGTGAAGGTACGATGGGTATCCGACCGCGCCTTGGCGTTTATGTTGGGTCTTGATCATTCGCATTACAGACTTGGCGACGACGAACGTGTACAGTAATCGTCTTCTCGCTTTGTCTTGTCACTGAAGGTTGCCCACCCCCACAGGCCGCTCGTCGGTCGAAGCATCGGCACTCAATCTGGCGTTCCCATCGACGGTTTCACCTCGGGCGGTACGGTCACCAGACTACGTACGTTCGCGGAGAATCTGAACCAGGGATCGATCTGAGTCCTCTATTCATCGCACAGACATTTCGTTGACCCGTCTATATGAGGCCTCGTTCATGAGACCGGTTGCTCGTCGGCGGGTTACCATTAATAAATGTTCGTATGAATGGAAAGAGAACTGGAAAAGGGTACGTTATCCACGCTTACATAACAATAGTACCAGATGCACAGGGAACGCCGTGGGAGGGATCGTGTCTGGAGAGTGTTGGCGTTTGGCGGTTCGCTAAAACTACAGATCAAGGCTGGAAGCGAGCTGCGCCGTTCATGATCGTGCGGCTAAAGCAGTACTGGAAGCTGAAGGACAAGTGAACAAAGGTGACTCGCCAATCGTACAAGATTGGTCAACTGTGTTCTCAGAAATTTTCTCGAACGCATTTCCGAAGGGCCGTCGGTCGGGGTGAAAGTTGATCCTTTGGTAAACAAGGTATAACAATTTAAATCGAGAGAGATCTTCTGCCCTCATCTCCACAGTCCCAGGTGCAGCCTTCTGTGCACGTGACGTGCTTTATACTGGTCCTAGCTTACAGACTACTCCCTGCCATACGAATTACACAGATTTCTGTTTAGAATGCACATTTATGAGCTTTAGGATGTCACTCGGTTGGAGTGTTTGCAAGACTCTTCGTCGATCATGTTCGTTTTGAGGTGTTCCGCACGTCAGCTCTTTACTCACTCAACAATGCAGAAAGCCATGGTGTGTTCTTCCTCTTGTCCACCGCACCCAATCAATTATTAGATTGAATCATCGGCGAGAATGGTGAAATGCAACTCCTGTCTAATCTGGGGAGAGCGGCGCATCACGCTCGAGGACTGAGCGAGCCTACGCGAGGACTTAACTAGCGTTGTGATAGGTCCGAAATATGCTCGTACAGCCCCGCTAGCCGAATACTCACCTACAAGTTGTTTCAGTTTGTAGCTGCTGGTTCTCTGTACGACTATGCACGGGTCGGCAGATTTAAATCAGAGCGCACGCGCGATGTGGTTGACCTCACTCGGCTTCCCTGTAAGTTACTCAGGTTCTTTGGTTCATATTCCCGAGCACTTGATGGGTACATTCAGCGATGTCTACTCAAGGGCCAGGACCACTCTTTCAGAACGCATTCTATGTTCGGGATATCCTCTGTGCCATTTTATATAGTCCGTCCTCATGGTTAATGCTTGGATTTCGCATTTGTTCAGTTCATGTCAGGAGTGGAGTTGATAGTGTACTTCCAGATAATACGTCTCCTCGCGGCCGTGGATCTCATAATTCCCTCGTACCCTTCAGCACGGGACTGCTATTCTGTAGCACCGCGTTCTTGATATTGCAAGCTCTCCTAGCGCAGGAGATGTGGGTAGTCCATCAAGATTGGCCTGGTTGGTCATCCGCGTACTTCGTGGAGCATATCTCTTCATGGTACAAAACGTTTAGAATGGCGGCGGCGTTCCTTTTCGACTGTAAGGCACCGCACAGATCACATTCCGATCACATTCCTTTCTTCCTTTTCGCGCTCCATCCAGTATTGCCACCAGCTCATACATACCGATCGCATTCCTTTCAGTATACCATCAGCCCGTATATATAGCCCTGTTCAGTGCTCATGTAGACTATCTCTTTTCCCCGTCTCAACGCTGCCCGTTCATCACGTTCTGTCTTGTCCCCGAGTGTTCCTCCCTCACGGGCGGTTTCATCGACCTCGTGAGCGATGGTTTATTGGTGGATGTTGGAAAGTAGGAAAATGAACGATCGTGGTTCAGTCCAATTACTCAGATTCACCGCTACTGGACCGTATGGTGTGGAAAATAGAACGTAGTTTGGTTTCCAAGCATGTTCTGGCTGGTCACGCTTGGTAAGTACGCCTCGATACGATCTCGGCGCAGGTCAGCAGACTTGGTTGGTAGGCTTTGGGATCCTCGGTTTGTATATTTCGATACACGCTGACATTTATGCTGGCTCGACGGTGCATGTCGAGCTTGCATACCTCACCCTCAATATCAGTCTCAACGTCATTTCAATGAATATCATCGTCGTGAAGTCTGCCCTCTCATTCACCCTATCTGGCATTGCAGCCCTTGTTGCCTACGCAATGCAGAGCGACATTGCCGATGCGCTTTTGTCCATCTATGGGATGCTTTGCGGTAAGCTTGATCCCAAATTTTCTCACGTCTGTATTATGTTAGTGCATTTTGTCAATGCTGCTCATCCTCCGCGTCGCCGAGGGGAAGGCATGGACGAGGGACACTGCGACACGATACTCTTCCACGATTGCAACGGCTGACCACCCACATTTGAGATCACTGGCAGATGCCGTGGCGCGACTTCAATTCATTCGCGTGTTCTCCATCCGTCTCACACGGAGAATTGTAAGCAATACAGCGCCTATCTGTTACACTATCCTACTCCATACAGGCTAGCCTAGGTTGTGGACACGTTCTTACTTATGTAAATAGTACACTGAAAATATTGTTTTCTCTAGGACAGTAAACCACCTGGTACGTGCTTCTTACTTCACTTGGTGGAGAGACCCCTGCCAGTGTGGTGCTACCGTTCGGCGGCACTTCGACCACCGGCGAATTGTTAGTTTCTTCGACAGAAGAGATGTTCTTCCGTCCTTATCTTCACAATCCAAAGTGTGGCTGTCTGTGCACGGAAAACTTATTCCTGCGTGCTCCAAGAAACAGACAGGGGCCGCGGCTCAGCGCTCAGCCTGCACGTCTATGATAAGATTCACCCCTGTTGGAACCTCCCACGGCCACGCCCGATTAGGAATAATTTGCAACACCTCGTCGATCATATTTGTTTTTGTGCCCAGGCACCTCCTCATCTGCTCAGCCCAACGGTAGGGAATGTTGTACCTCCTTTAGTCCTCAATGATCTAAATAAGCACAAAGTCTATCTAGATCTTTCAATATAGAACCACGGGCCGATAGATTCTTCCGAATATATATATATTCAGGCCTAAGGATTGCGCCAGGGAGATGGTGGCCCAGCTCCCGATTATTAAATAGATTCGATCGGAACGCGAGAGGATGTGGTTGATCCAATTCGGCTTCCGAGTAACGTTCCTTTCGTCAACAGGTGACGGTACTCTCGACGATGGCTGAAGCGCTAGGACAACTATTTCAGAACACATTCTATGTTGGGATCATCATTTGCTCCATATTATACGGTTCGTCCTCGTGGTTAATACCCGGACGTCGCTTTTGCTCAATTCACGTCAGGAGTCGTGTTAATGCTGTACTTTCAGATAATCCATCGACTGCATGGTGGCGACGGCTCTGCTAAGTTTCTCATTGCCTTCAGCACTGGGATATTACTCTGTGCCACCATCTTCTTTATGTCAGAATGTCTCCTAGCGCAGGAGATGTGGGTAGTCCATCAAGATTGGCCTGGAGGGGCATCTGCGTACTTTGCAGAGCATATCTCTCCATGGTACGAGACGTTTGGAGTCGCGGCGGCCTTAATTTACGGACTCATGACCCAGGGGTTATTGGTGAGTGTGACAGAAAGTAGAAAAACGAATAATTGTTATTAAATTCCATTACTTAGATTCAGCGCTGCTGGACGGTATGGGGTGGGAAATGGAGCGTAGTCTTGTTTCCAAGCCTGCTCTGGCTGGCGACACTTTGTGGGTACAACTTGATATGATCTCAACGCAGTTCAGTGCACTCATTTTGTAGCCCTTGGGATCTTCGGGTTGTATGCTTCAACACATGTTAACATGTATGTTGGCTCCGGGGCTCGTATCGGGCTTGGATACCTCATCATCGATATCACTCTCAACGTCACCGCGACGTCTACTATTTGTTGGCGGATCATCTCTTATGGGCGGACCATACGCAAAGGGCTTGGGGAAGAGTTTGCATCGACGTACTTCAACCTAGTAGCCATCATCGTGGAGTCTGCTCTCCCACTTGCCATGGTGGGCATTGTGGCCCTTGTTGTCTACGTCGTGCAGAGCCCCACTGCCCAAGGGATCGTACCGATCTACGGGATGTTGCAAGTAAGTTCGATCTCGGATTTCTGGAAGTTTTTCCTGGGTGTCTCACCTTTGCATTCTGTCAGTGTGTCACACCATTGCTGCTCATCCTTCGTGTTGCTGAGGGAAAGGCATGGACGAGGAACACTGCGAGCATTTACCCCTCCTCGATCGCATTCTCCGTCGGCGAAACGACTGATCAGTCACACCTGAGATCCATGACTTCAACTAATTTAGGTATTATCGCTCCGTCTCAGTCGCAGAATCGGAAGTCGGGGAAATCATCAGTTGCGTGATCAATCAGTGCCTATTTGCCATACTGCTGTACTACAAGCTGGGGTTGTGAACTCGTTCTCACTTATGAAAATAGTATGGAATGATTGGCTTTCATTAGGACATATTTCTATCATGGTGTGCAGTTGCCGATCTCATTTCATCTGACCCGCAAAGTTCTACAACTGGGTCGATCAAAAGGCAAACTGCACACTTTCCGCATCTTCCACTACCATCGTCCGTCCTACCTTCCCGAGCCCTGAGCTCTAATTGTCTAAGGGCATCACCCACTCTCACCACGCAGAATATTTGAGAGCCAGTTGCACACAATCGGCATAGTCTGCAGCATACCCGGTACCTGGTCGGATTGTTTCACTGGTTCGTCATGGCCTTCATCCTCACCTCCTTCGAGGTACACATCCGTGTCCCGACCTGGTTTGTACACGACCTTGCACCTCACCTGTCGATATCGTCGGTCGACCTGAAATGACGGCCCCTAAGGCTACTCGGTGTTTCCCTGCAAAAGACTGCAACTTCTACGAGTGACACCCACCCAGCGGAGCCTCAGAGCATGGCATGGCCCATTGGACGCACGCGATGGCCTGTCTCGAGTAGACGTAATATACTACAGGGGTAATGCAGCGGTCCAAAGGTTGTAGCAAGACAGATCAAAGGGAAGAGAAAAGAAAGGAAGTGGTTACTCGTACCGGAGGACATCGACAAGGGCGGCTCCTTAAGAAGGCCTACGAGATAATGCAATAAGGGAGGACTGGAGTGAATAATGAATGAGCTCGCGCACCATTGTGCAGGGAATGACGGTCTCGAGCGTTCATCGAAGTAATCTGAAAGTCTCTAAGCCATAAGGCGAGAAACGAGTACAACTCGAACGCACGAGGATGTTATTAGTAGCTGTCATCAAAGCACGTCCAGCACACGTACGCTATGAACCAATATGGTAGGTGTGATCTCCTGTACCGAGGGTGATAGGACTTCCGCCGCGACCCTCCTGCATGCTGTCACGTTGTCAAGGTCTTGCGTGAGTAACTGCGCACCAAACAGTGGTTTCAGTCGAAGGATAACCCGAAAGGCGAGCATCTCTTTGTCGCTCGGCGCGCGAGAGGAAGTGGTGGAAGAGATTCTACAACAAAATGGCGTTGTGGGAGTAAAGCATGTGGAGGAGGGTGAAAGACACTACATCTCTACAGAACGTGGCGGCGGTTCGTCCAAACAAGGGTCCAAAATAAGAGGCAAGCTATGCTGTTCGCGGCGCGGGACTGCCAAGGCAGTACCGCAGGCTGAGCGCTGAGGCCTGAAGGCCTGAAGGACCGAAAAATGAAGACAGCTGCCGACCGTAGAAGTCTCATTGTCTGTATCCTCCACAGGTATCGTCTTGATGATGCTTCCCGCAGGCTGTTGGTCGAGAAGAAAGCCTACCCATGGGTGCTGGTGAACGAGGTACACTTGTCGCCATAATTGATATCTCCATCTCGTGGACTTCTGTATGAGGATCAGGGGAAGTGCAACCCTGCAACAGATACACATGGAATTAACCTACTAAAGGATGACTCACGTGAGATGGAGCACTGTGTACCTGAATGTTTGAATGCGGACCCGACAGTCGTCGCCCTTTTGTCCACTTTAGGTGAGTGTACTCTTGCAACGTAGCCAATGGAAGACGGTCGAACCTCGATAGACTCTAAAGCAAATATGAGCGAGTAGGAAACCAATCCAGATGTACGTTTCGGCATCGTCGATGCTTGCATCCCAATGACTCGCATGATGCGACTGCCGGGATCGCACGAGTCTCACTGGGCGGGGGCATCTGCACCACTGGCAGTCATGGTCCGACCACCCCAAACATGGTATCCATCAAGTAATTCCCTTCTTTTGGTAGCCCTGGAGGCCAGCCAATCGGTCCCAGTGAAAAAGGGTGATATGAGTTTCGACGCAGGCCTAGGTTTTCCGATGGGCAGGTCTAATAGAGTCGAATTGGAAATTATTCTCGTCAACAATTTTTTCCATATCTGAGACTCAGAAAGCCTTGTTACCGAGAGTCTGTGTGGCGTCAGCGAATTTGGCAGGTACCTTAGATTGCTCGGATACGATATTTAGCCCAACAAGGCAGGATCTTAGGGTACAGTTGGTTGAAGGCGAGCCGTCTTTGACAGAGTTACTCGCATTGATGATCTTCCATCGAATCAGCGTGAGCGGGAGATTCGCGATAAGATGTATTTCTTGACGGTATTGGACTCACCCGAGCCGGGAGTGTGTCAACATGTCCCAAAACGAGACGGAATATGCGATGAATGTCCCGTACTCTGGTAGCTGAATGCACTGATCTGTGACTTGGTAAAGTCTGGGACTGGTCCAGGACCGGTCTCAGACCTTCGGCTAATACTGTGGCTGAATAGAATTGAATAGAAAACTTGATAGACGCATTCACTGATCGGCGGCCACCGCTTGCTACTTCCCTGTACATAAGGGTCCATCAGCACTTCAAGTTCCCCAAGATATATCTGGCCCATACACCTGGGAAGTGATTATAGATAGCTTTTTTAATTGATACGCAGGTCTGATTACCTCATAATCTGTGGTGGTGTACCTGTTGACAATGAAATAAGTATCTGTTAGGAAGACTCTGGTGAGTTTATACTAGGGCGCGCTAAATTTTTTCCCATGCGGCCCAAGACTATACTAAATATGGTACCCTTGCCGATATCAGAAGTTCCCATGACTGTGCCCGATTAGGAATAGTTGCAAGACTTGTCGATCAATCGATCATGTCCGTCTTTGCAACTCGGAGGAGATCCAGGTTCCTCCGCATCTCTTCTTCCACTCAGCGGCATGAAGAAGCTAGGTCGCGCTATGTTCTTCCACTTCACCTTCGTACCAAATCAATCATCAGATTGAATTACTGAAGAGGAATGGTGAAGGGCGGCTTCTATCACCTTTCTTGTAAAACTACTGGTCGGGAAACCTGTAGATTCTTCTGAATGTGTAATCCAAACCTCTGGTCTCAGGGATGCGCTACACAGAAGATACTCCGCCGACTATCAAATAAATTGAATCGGAGCGCACACGATACAGTATATGGTCGACTACACTTGGCTTCCGTGCAAGTCACTTTTCTTTAGTTCACATCCCCGAACACTTGACGGTGCTCTTGACGATGTCTAGTCAAGTGGGAGGATCACTCTTTCAGAATTCGTTCTATGTTGGGAACATCCTCACCGCAATTTTGTATGGTTCGTGCTCGCGGTTATTATGAATTCGCTTATGCTCAATTCATGTTAGGAATTGAGGTGGTGCTGTACTTTCGGACAATCAGTCGAGTGCGCGGCAGCCATGGCCGTCATAAATTTTTCGTATTCTTCAGCACTGTGATACTCTTCTGGACCACCGTGTTCTTGGCGACGCAGTGTATCCTAGCGCAGGAGATGTGGGTAGTTCATCAAGATTGGCCTGGAGGATCAGCCGCATACTACAAGGAACACACCTCCGCATGGTACAAAATCTTTGGATGGACGGCATTCTTTCTTATTGATGTCATGACCAGTGGTTTATTTGTGAGTGTGGCAGAAAGTAGAAGACTGGACAGTCCTTGTTAAATCCTATCATTTAGATTCACCGTTGCTGGACGGTATGGGTCAGGAATCGTAACGTTGTCTTCTTCCAATGCCTGCTCTGGCTAGCCACGTTTGGTAAGCTCCAATCGATGCGATCTCTGCGTGGTTCACCACACTCATTTCGTAGTCCTTGGAATCCTCGCCTTGTATGCTACAGGTGTTCCAAACGCTGACATTTACGTTGGCCTGGCGGCGCACGCCGAGCTTGCATACCTCGCTTGCACTATCGGTCTCAATGTTATTACGACGTGTATCATTTGTGGACAGATCATCTCTTGTGGGCGGACCATACGCAAATCACTCGGGGAAGAGTTTCCGTCGACATACTTTACCCTGGCATCCGTCGTCGTGGAGTCTGCTCTCCTATACACCCTATCCGGCATTGCAGCCCTTGTCGCCTACGGGCTGCGGAGCGGGATTTTCGTCTTGTTCTTACCGATCCACGGACTGTTTGCGGTAAGCTCGACCACAAATTTCTGGAAGGTTTTGAGAGATGTCTTACCTTGCATTATGCTAGTGCATCTCGCAACAGTCGCTCATCCTCCGCGCCGTCGAGGGGAAGGCATGGACGAGTAACACTGCGTCTCAATACCTTTCCACGACCGGAATCGCTACTAGTAAAACCCCTGACCAGCCGCACATGAGACCAGGTGATGGCGCGACTGGAATTCAGTTGCATACTCTCGGTCCATTGCAGCCAGAGGATTGGAAGTCAGGGAAGTCATTAGCTACGTGACCAATTCAGTACTTATCGATTACACTGTCATATACTACTACCGAACTCGTTCTCATGTAAGTAATACCACAGGGCAAATTGTATTTACCAGGACAGACAACGAAGTTCTGTGGCTGGGTCAATCAACGGCAGATGACAACATGTTAGGTAAATCTCTGAATGAAATCAGTGAAGATGCCACATACCTACTGCACCTGGTACCTTTCCCTTTCTACTCTCATCAGTTCCTTTGATATACTATTTGCACTGTTGAAGCACGTCTTCTGTGTCAGAAATTCCAATATCTAGAACCGAATCTTTCAGGAAACTCTCCATCAGCGCATCAGCATCGCACTGTGTACTGCAACTATGCCTTCGACCCATTACGTGCGATGGCTACCGATGGTACGCTCGTACGTTCGAGCTGCATTTGTCTCTCGATCCATGGCTTATGCTCTTTATCAAACCTTCTCGTAGCCATCTGTATAGGCTCGCTCTTGTCGATATCCTCCGGTACGAATAAATACATCTCTTGTTCGGATTTGTCTTGCTACGACCTTCTGATTGCTACAGTTCCATAATCTATTTTTTCTACTGGAGACAAGCCACTGCATGCGCCCAAGGCGCTCCGAGGCTTCGCCGGATGGGAAAAAACCAAAGGCCCGAGGGACCGTTGTTTCAAGTCGACCAGCCTCATTGGCAAGCTAGGTGCAAGGTCGCGTACCCATTGTGTTTGGGAAATTTTTGGAGAAAACAATCGGACATGTACTTCAAACGAGGTAGGTATGAAGGCCATCATGAACCTGTGAAAACGCTGCAATCGTGTGTCACGCCTGTTTCGTGGAGCGGGATACACAATAGGCTAGGCAAGCTGTGGGCATTGGTCTCTCAAAATTCTGTGCGAGAGTGGGTAACGTTCTCAGGTAGATAGAATTCAGGCTTGAGATCGTGAGATAGATGTGCAGATTTAACCATGAGTACCGAGTGTGACTTATGTGCAGTGGTTATAAGATGATTTCGCTGAACAAGGGCCGGATGATGATCAAGTAGAACAAGATATCGAGTTGGCAGATCCACGAATACTATCATGATGATGATATTTCTGCCTCACCAGACGCTAAACAAATTTCACGCACTATCACTCGCTGTGGACTTGGACATATAAATACAAAGTAGTTAGGCCTAAAAGCCCTCCGGAAGGCACCTTTCAACTTGATCCACGTGACATGGATCAAGGTACCTGAGGCCTTAAGGCTGAACGTTGAGCGTAAAATCGACGGCTGATCCGTATGAGCGTGTTGTCCTCCTCGACGAAACCCATGGGAGACGGTCGGATCTCGATGGGCTTGACGTCATTTAGAGCAGGCATGAACGAGCAGGAGACCCAATTAGGACGTGCGTTTCAGCGTCGGGTCGTGAACTTGGACTTGCATAAATAATACTGTGGAAAAATTGTTTTCATTAGGACATGTCAACTTCAAGTGACGGCCCCTGGCTACTTAGTGCTATCTCGTAAGAGACTTTGCATCTTGACGTCCAACTGCCACAGCATTAGAGCCTGGCATCGCCCCTTGAATGCGCGCGATGGCCCGTCTCGAATAGAAGTAGCATATTACGGGTATAACGTAGCGATCCGAAGGTCAGGCTACTTGTTCCAAAGGGTATCAACAAGAGTGGGCTCATCAAGGGGCTGCGAGAAGGTTTAATAAAGTAAAGGGTCAACGGGAGGAGGCCAAGGGAAAACCAGAGCCAAGGACAAACGAGCTCGCGTTCCAACGTGCGCGGAGCGACGAACGATGGGAAACGAACACACGAACATGCCATCGACAGCCGACATCAGAGCACGTCCAACACGCGTATGCTGTCCACCAGCTTGTCCAATATGGCTGGGGTAATCTCCTCCACCCGAACAGTGATCAGACTCTCCGACGCGACCCTCCTGTATGCTGCCACGTTGCCATAGCTCGGCGTGAGTAACAGCCCACCGAAAGGCTGTCTCAGTCGAGAGATGACTCGGAGGGCGAGCATCTGTTTGTCCGTCTGCGCGAGGGTCGAGGGCGGGCGAAGGGATGCTGTGTCTCGACGGCGTGTGGCGGTCCGTCCAAGCGAGAGTCCAAAGCGGGAGGCGATCCGCGCTGTTCGTGAGGGTGGGACGGTCATGACAGAATTGAGAGTTAAAGGGCTAGCGAACAAAGGTAGCTCGCCGAGCGTAGAGGCCTGATCGTCTGCGTTCTCCTCGACCATTGTCTCGAAGGCAGCCCCCACCGGCTGTCGGTCGAGGAGAAAGTCGATCCATGGATGAACGAGGTATAATGGGTTGAATCGAGAAAGATCCTCTTGGCGAGTGGTCCTCATCTCTACGATCGCGAGTGTATCTGTCTGCGCACGGAAAATGGATTCCGACCTGCTCCGAGAAACAGATAAAGGTCCGAGTTTGAAAACGATGCATGGAAGCTTCATCCGCTTTCCTATGAACGACGGTACGGAGAGCTCATTAAGCCGGTCACAGAATTTTACAATAGAGCTGAGATTTAGCGAAGAGGTGCGTGGTCTGGCGCTAATAATATCCGTTTCGAGACCTGTGATGGTAGATGGAATGTGCGAAGTTGGTGACTTTCCGAATGCGGTGATACTGCCTGGGAGACAGCTATTGAAGCTGCCTGATATCCCAGTCCAGGCAAGAATGCTCGTGTCTCCCGAGCTCGAGAGTAGCTGAGCCAGTAGCTTCCCAAGCGCTTGGTCCCCCTCCCCATAGACAACCGGTAGAGACAGGGAGAATATCCCAAGCAATGCGTAGGCAGCATCCTCGACGAGGGTCGTCTCTCGTGTGGAGGCTAGACACAATTTGTCCCGTATGTTGTCTAACCCCGGTCGGAGTGCCACCAAGGCTGGCGCCGAGATCCCTGTTGCTTCCTCCATCTCCGAGATAATTTGGGGTGACTCCTTGTGATTTGGAATATCGAGATTCTGATACAGCGTCCAATCCTTGTTGTAGAATCGGACCACCTTGGACGCGTGATATTCCTGGAATGTCCAAGCACGTCTGTTCCAGATGCAATCCACTAGGCGCCGAAACGGAACGTCGGAAAGGTAAATGACTGTCAAGTCAGAACCTTGGTACCACTTGAACATAGCAACCAGCGCCTCTTGGAGCACGAAGTGGTCCGCCTTGTTGATACAACATGTATCACTCCATGCCCAATGCAACCCGGCGTCCCGCACGATCTCGCAGAACCTTCGGAGCTTGTCGTTGGTAGGTGAATTCTCGAGATCGTAGACTACCATGCGTATGACTTTTTCGAAGAGGGGTTCATTGTTCTCCCACTTGTGCGAGAACATGGCGTAACGATAGTAGCGCGCAACGTCATGCTTGATCTGGCTATGGTCGATATGGATCATCATGGAGGATATCAATTTCTTAAAGTCCGGACGTGATTCAAATGCGAAGGCTTGTTCGGACTTGTCGAGAAGTCTGCCGGAGATCGTGTCGATGAGTATACGTGGCGAGTCGCGGATGGCGTCCTGTATAGCCCCCCGGATGACCAGTTCCGTCTCTCCAGGGTTTATGTATTGGCGATGGTGCTCTTTAGCAGACGGAATCAGTAGATGAACCAAGGGACCGCGTGGGGACCCATACCACGAATCTTTGGATCAGATGACTGCGACATGTTCGACAGCATCGCCTCGAACGCGTTGATCGCATTTTCGTAGTCTCCTGCCTTGTGTAACGCTGCATGCTTTCTCTCGTAGCCCCATGGGGACAATGGATCGAACTCGATTGCCTGTTGATGATCTATCTGCAACAGCTAGTTTGTGTGGGTGAAACGACACACCTTGTTTGCGTCACTCAACGCTGCCTCCCACAAACCACTGGCTATGTATGCCTTGCTTCGCTTGATAAAGAGATATGGTAAAGCGGGATTGAGGGCGATTACAGCTGAATAGTTGGTAATAGCATCGCCATGCCGCGAGGCACCCATTGCGGTATCCCCAAGGCACTCTAATCTACCTGAGTAGAGACACCTTGAAGTTAAACATTTACTCGCGTGGCATGCGAGAGAGCTCACCAACAACCCATTCTACCTGTCCATCATGCGCATTTGCCTGCTCAACCATTTCGTCCACCATTCGGTGGAAACACTCGCTAGCGTCTGTTATGCGGTTGGCCATCTCGAGATGTTCGCATATGAACCGGTAGATCACGAGTTTTGGTACCACGAACTCGAAACCAAGAGCGTCAGACGCATCAGGCATGTCAGGGTAGAGGGAGACACTTACGTTGGCAGCGGTGACTAAGGCATCTTTCCACGAGCAACTTGCCAGTGTAGCTTTTAACCACACTCTCAAAAGTGGTGTTGGAATGGCAGTTTCTTTCGATGCTACGTCTTTGTCGACTTCGGGAGTTGATAAACACTGCTGGGTGAAATCTGACGGAAAAGCTTGAATATATGATAATCGACGGACAGACATGAGCTCACCGGAAATCCACTTGGTCACAGGTCTGTTCACGTAGATTTCTTTGTTAAAGGTATTTACCAACTCGAGAAGTGATTCGCCTGCATGCTTAGTGCGACCTGCCACGTGGAGAGCTTCACAAAGGCGTTGTCGAATAGTGATGCCAAGTTCATCAAATCTCCAACCGGATATCTGCCAAAGACGATGACTTTCGACCACCTATTGTATGCCACAATGTAGAAGCTCACCAGCGAGATGGCAAGGAAACAGACCCTCGTGCGGTATCGCATTTGCGCTCGTGCACGCTCGAACGAACGTATTGCATGCTCATAGCTGCTGTTATCCATATACGAATTTCCAAGAAGAAGATGCATATATGCCTACAGGGGATGTCAGTAAGATTGCATCGCGGCAGCACGTCATCCACGTGCCTCAACCACATTGCATTTCAAGCTCGAGCCCACTGTAGCGATGAGGTCTCCGACGCGCGACATCGCTTCGCTGTACTTTCCGGCCATGAACAGAACGACGGCCTGTGTAAGACGAATAGCTGAAGGGCCACCAAGTTGAACTGCGCGACGGATACACACCTTGATCAAAAGGAGGTGATCAACGTCAGTTGGATTGCAGTGCCTGAATGCCAAATCGAGCAGGCGACAACCGTCTTCTTTTTGTCCACCTGTAATGAGGGCCACGCTCTTTGCAATGTACCCAATGGCCGACGGCCGGATCTTGATGGACTTTGGTAATTTACAGTGAGCATGAGCAATCGGGGGAGCAATACGGACACACGTTTTCAGCATCTTTGATGGCTAGATCCCAACGACGCAACTGGCATCGTACGAGAGCTCTGTTGGCAAGTGCGTGATGATCATGTTGGCCAGAATTGGATATTGTTCTCGTCAATGATGTTTCCGTGTCTGCAAGCCTGCCTTGTCTCCACGAGCCGAGTGCATGGAAGGTGATATCAATGAATGGTACCTATTGAACAACACGATTAGTATCGACGTTAAAGATGAACGAGACGAGAACCGGTAGTAATACATGATACTTGCACTCGAATATGATGTAGGCAGGACGTCTTTAAGGTCATTGACAATAATTTTCCCGTCGCCTCCACCAATTGCAAGAAAACGGTCGTCCGGAGAGAATACGATATGAGATGTGTAGCGACGGTGTTGGACTCGACCGAGCTCGGTATGTGTCGACGTGTCCCAAAACGTGACGGTATCCTGTGAAGCGTGCGCGATGAACTCGCCATTCTGCGACAGGGCGATGCACGGGACGTCGTTGACATCAGTCACGGGCTGCTCAGAGACTGCGACGAGTAGCCCGGTGGACGCTTCGAACTCCTTGATCGCGCTGCCGGATATGACGAAGAGGTGGTCGTTGAACCAGAAGAGACCGGCGTTGTACGACTGGGTCACTTCGACTGGGATGTCGACAAGCAGGCTGCCGTCGTTTCTGTCCCAGACCCGAAGTGAATCCTGGGTGGCGGTTGCGATCCGGTCGCCGTGGGGCGAGTATTTCGCTGCGATCACCGGCGCGCCGCTCTTGTGGAGGAGCGTCTGTTGTCTGCGGGTCACGAGATCGCGGATGGTGGCGGTGCCGTTCCCCGAAGCAGCGACGAGCCGCGACGAGTCGGGCGAGAAGTCGACGGCGTTGACGTCGTGCACGTGATCTTCCCAGTGCTTGAAGACCTGCTCGTATGTCTTGGCGTCCCACACGACGAATCCCAATGTCGTCCCCGTCGCGATCCACCGCCCGTTCTTCGACACAGCGAGACACCTCACGTCCTTGACGTCCATCGTCGCCACCTCCTGCCCGTCCTCCACTCGCCACACTTGAACCCCGTCCAGACCACCGCTCAAGAGATGCTCGCCGTTGGCTGAGAACGTCACCGATCCCGTGCAACGGTTGGCGTCGATCTCGACGAGGAACGCCCCTGTCCAACAATCAGCGTAAACCCACCTCCATCCCAACACTACGCACCAGTCATTGTCCTCGGTCGAGCCATCAGCGGCGCGCAAGATGTGTAACAGTGAAATAGTGCAAGTGGACGAACAAGCTGTAATTCTTATCTTTTCGCACAATCCCTGATGCGGATCAAGACACACGCTCCATAGCCTCAAGGCGCTTGTTCACCAGGCTGTGCTTTTCACCAGGGAACCAGTTTAGTACGTCAGCGCACCATTTGCGAGATCTCTGATAGGTCATTCTCACACCCACGATGTAGGTCCACCTCGTCCCGTCCCTCCTACACTTAACATGACCCCTGCAAAGTGGATCACCCTATTCACACGTAATCATGACTCCACCTCTTGCCCACTTTCTACCAAAGGCAATAACCAGGATATCTCAGAGACTGTCCATGCAACCTTCCCAAGCAAGTTGTCGATACGGCCCCCCAGCTTGTCAAACGCCGGCTTCATTCTACCCAGTGTTCTATTTGCGACGATAGCTCCGCCGGTAGGCAGCTAGACGTTCGGAGGGGCACGATACAAACGAGTCGACACA
>JBBPKJ010000099.1:0-49945 GCA_038089195.1 Brasilioporus rufonigricans | reverse complement strand
TCAAATCGTCATTAGTTGCTTGTTATCATTCTGCCAAGTTCTGCCAAGTTCTGCCATTCTGCCAACTACTGTTTTGCCATTTCGCCGGCAGACTCCACCTCGAAATAATTCTGCCCACAGCACTACTCATGTGGTCATAGGTGACCTCGGCTTTGAACCGTTTCCATGTCCCAAGTGGTCCACCAGGATCAGTCTGCCCAACAACTGCAGGACAAACGACAGGATCTTGCCAAGCACGTGCCTCGCCCCGCTCCATTCGAGCAACTCAAATACGCGCGCCGCAAAAACGGGACGAATGGGTAGGTCTACCGATGCGATCTCGAACGGAAGGCGGACGCCGTCGATGTGGTGCGCAACAGCACGCAGACCGGACGTAAACCCGTCTTCGTGGAAGCCGTACCCGAGCCATGCGCCTGCGTACAAGATACCCCTACGGCCCTGAATTTTGCCCAGTTCTCTCATCGATACGATGGCCTACGGGAAAAAGAAAATCAGAAACCAAGGGTGAGGGTCGGAGCAAAGGATGGGAAAGGGAAGCAAGGAAAAAGGTACGACGTGCGAATTAATGGCGGCGTTTGTCCAACGCGTTTGAAACCATACCAAATGGGCATAAGAAAGTAGGGTGCCTACCTCCGTGTTCAGCACAGGATGGTCATACTGAAATCGTGCTGAAACGGTGCCGCTGGCAGGTTCCACGGGTGGATTCAGGGTCACGAGGATGGGTCCGTACTCGCTCTCTGGGAGATGCTGTAATAGATTCATGTTATCTATAGGGCGCAAGCGAACATGAGTCGTTTGCCCGTAGTAAATGATAAGAAGCCGTACATGTCCTGGTCAGGGCCGTGTCCGTGTCAGGAACCGCGGTTTAGCCCAAGAGGAGACAAATAAAAGACTCACAGCGCCACTTTGTTCACGTTGGCCTTGTACGTCCCCTCCCGTTCGACTGCAGAAAACGTCAAATAATTCCAGGACGACCAAGCAGAACGACTTTTCGGCATGAGCTGTTGGAAAGACGTGACACCAAAGAAATCTGACATGGATCACCAGCGGTCTCAGTTGACTCACGTTGATGTCGTTGTGCAAGACCACTTCGTTCCGGTTCCATGTAAAGCGACCCAAGATCTTTTCTTCCTCCGCGGTCACTCCAAATCCTGCTCTGAGTAATGCGAGGGTTGTATCTGAATGGCAAGCTATGATCACACGATCGAAATTCAACGAGCGGTCATCTGCGGTGGTGATCTGAATGGTGCCGTTAAATGCGTTTCCAACGGACGCGATTGGCG
This sequence comes from Brasilioporus rufonigricans, assembly GCA_038089195.1. NCBI lineage: Eukaryota > Fungi > Basidiomycota > Agaricomycetes > Boletales > Boletaceae > Brasilioporus > Brasilioporus rufonigricans. The sequence continues at coordinate 48,662 of JBBPKJ010000099.1, read as the reverse complement.
TCGACAAGTGCAACTGGTTGTTTGGGAGTTTCTCTAGGATGGCGTTGACATAGTGATGACTGAAACAATGATCACGGTCTCTACGTTCGTGTTATCGGTAGAGACCAAAAGGACGCATACCTTCCGCCCTTGATTGTGAACCAGTCGGGTTTTCCCGTAACCTGAAGTAGATGATGATTGCTCATGAATTTCACCTGAGTCCGCGGGCTTAGCGGAAGGAATACAAACTTCGTAGAAAGGGCCGTACCAATGTTTGCACGGGAAACTCTAGCAGACACTTGTCAGGGGGTGTGCTCCAAATAGCAGCGATCATCGGCTGAGGGGACAAATCGGATGCCCTGCACCAATTCGGGCCGAAGGACTCACAATCAAATAGTCGTCACGAAAGGTGTCCGAGTACCCTTCTTGGCCAAGATACTCTGCTATAGAACAGTTCTCGAGGTGGTTGTCCTTGTCGACCACAAGCTCTCGAGCGCATGCGTTGAACCGCAGGATGTCATAGAGTAGCCTCCACATGCTTGGGTCTAGCAGACGCGAAGGTTGACAAAACACCCCCGTCAGGGAACAGCCTGCCCACTCGAACACGCCGTGGTCTCTGGAGACGCTGAACGTTGTCCGTGTCGGGACCATGATGATATCCGGGTAGCGGGTTAAAAAACGAAAGAAGTTTGGATACGTAGTTGGGTCAAAAACGACCTGGTTTCCAAGTAAACTGGATGCTTGATCCACATTCGGATTTTCGGTCGAGGTAAGGGACTTACGAAACCACTGAGGAAAGGCATCTCAATCAAAAACGAACACTGGTTTTCTTCAAACTTACGTGTCCACATCGACGTCTTCACCGCCGACCTGACAACTCACGGTGTTTGCGTGACCCCCAGCACGGTCATCGGCTTCAAATAAATGAACTTCATGATCACTGTGTTCGTTCAGAAGCTATGAATGCGATGAGTAGATGAACGAGAACGAATTAGAGAGGCGTCAATGCCTACCCATGTCGCCCCAAGGCCGGAAATGCCGGAACCAACAACTGCGATTTTCATGAATGACACGGTATCAGATCGACGATGGGACGGAAAGTGTGGTGCAAGAGTGCGTCAGAGGTCAACTCGGAGCAATTTCAAACTTTAAAGGGGGAGAGAAGAATCAAAGTTCAGGAAAGGTTTTATGGACTACTTCTCGGAGCACTCGGACTGAGAATGATTGAGCACGGCAGAAGACTTCTCAGATTCGGATATCGAACAACTTCTTAGTAACATGGAGTCATTTTTTCCATACCTTTACTCCCTGCCCACCGCTGACCAACTCGGGTTATTCAACTCGATACCTCCGACACCTCCTTCATAGGCGCCATCAATCGTCAATTCCAAGGTCGGTGAAATTTTGACGGATTCCATGGCCCACAAAGCCACCGCAACGGTACTGGTGAGTCGTCAAAGGCAGTACAAGAGTCCAGTAAAATTATCGACGTACTTGACACCATTATAGTTAAGGATACCTTGGTGTACGGGGAATTTGTACTGTGGCCTATGAGTGTCTTCGTGTCAGTTACTCAGCTTGGGTGTCAACATTCGAAGTGTACTCGCCCGAGGTTTGCCACCCTCTTTCCCATCATCCATCCGTTCACGTACAACTGGGCACGGTAGGGCTGGAAAGATCGATCAAAGGTGAAAGACAAAGGAGCATCAAGATATTCTGAGATGTCAAGGTCAAATGTGGTCACGAAAAATCCTACTCCTGCAGTGTCGTTTGGAAGACCGTCAGAAAGATCCCTCGCCTCCCAGGACGAGGTATCATATACTGGAAGATGCCAGCCCGATCGCTCGCCGTACAGACCACCCTCATTGAGGACACCTCTAACTTTGTCTGGGTAGCTGATACAAACGTCAGAAAGGAATTCCAGGTGTGCCTGAATGTAAAACAAACTTTGAGTAACCTCCGACTTTGCCTTGCACCTTCCACTCGCCAAAGTCGCCAGTGTTGAGCATAAATCCGCGAATTCCCCGAGGCGACTTCTCTTCGTCAATGACCGCTAAATCATTCCATCAGCTAATTGAGACGACCGACAGTGACAGACCGACCTCCGTTCTCGTTCAGGCCCATGTTGTCCTAGTCGAGTTGTGAATGCATTATTGATTATGTGGTGAAACCAACCTGAAGAATAGTGATAACGTTGTCCTGATTGTAGAGTAGAGACCCAGATGGGAAGTAGAATGCTTCGTCAGTCTCTTCTAAGATATTTTGGTTGTTGGTCGAACTTGAGAGGTTGTCCATCGTCAGTGCATCATCAAAGCAGACCATGTAACCTACTTTCCATATGATGTATTCAAAAAGACATTGTTCACCCAAACACTTGCAGCAAAAGCTGGTGATATGAGCATTGTCATCTCCTGTCTGAAAGGATCTCGAACGAACCTTCACCACCGTTAATGGAAAGATTAACGGACTTTGTGTCCTTAGTGGGAGTGAAGTGTCCACGCCAAAGAACAGTGTTTTCACAACTGTTGCACACATTGAGTCGGGAATTGATGATAAGAATCGTATTCGCTTACTACTCGTAGTCACAACCATACAGGACACGTCCATCTCCATAGTAAGGCTTGAAGGGTATGTTGGTTGCCGTGTGATCCGCATTCGTCCAACTGGCGTCCGAAAAGTCGGGTTCAATTTCTGGGAGGCTATTCGCGTATCTCCAGTTTGTCAACTGAGGCGTGACAATCCTTGTTGCAGAAACAGAAGGGTATATCTGAGCGGAAAATCCACCAACTTGGGTGACAGCAGCACCCGCGGCAAAATCCGCGGAAACTGGTATTCCATTCCAGGTCACAGCATTTACTGTGTCCGGCGCAATTACGATCAGCCTCACACCCTCGTATAGGTCACCACGAATGGCAAGCGTTGAGCCCAAAATCGTTGCGTTTCGTACAAGGTAGGGACCTCCTATTAGGACGGAAGTATTGGTGCCGTATTGCCAGTAATTTGTGAAGTCGTCCGATGGATTCGCAGGGATTTCCGGGGACCAGAACGTGCCCGCTGTCGTGGTATCACTGTAGAGCACCAACTGCTCGCTCGAGTCCCAGACGGTGACAAGACCTTCTATTCCCGATAGGAAGGCCACAGTTGAAACACCGTTGTTCGAAGTATACGAAATACTGGTACTCTGGGCCTGCAGGCGCGGTACCCCTGTAAGGCGAAGTGCAACCTCGTGCTCCTGATTGAGATCGCCGTACAAGAACAGGACGTCTCTGTTACCAATCTTGCCCGCATAAAGGACCTGTGCTGTGGAGTAAAGGACTTTCGACGACCCAAAAGAGTAATCGGTGACAACGAGTTTGGATTGCCGACCACTGAGAGTGATCGCCGAAACAACTCTTGGAATTTGGAACGAGCCAGCCGATGTGGTGACGTTCAGTTTGAAACGTGTCACTGCCCTGCATGTGATTCGCCCGTCAGTAACGTTCAGTAATCCATGGTCGTGCTCACGTCGAGATGGAGTTATTTTGTCTTGCGACGAAGAATGATGTGCTCGTGTCGGGATTGGCCAACAAGGTAACGAATGCGGAATCATCTGTTACCGCGACAGCACCAGTGGTGCTGTCACCAATATAGTCGGTCTTGTAAAATTCTGGGGAGCTACGAAGGAAGAGCCCCTCTCGTTTAAGCTCGGGGTATTTGTCGGTCAGCTCTCGATTCTCGGCAATTGCACTGCCGTAGTCATACGATGCTATGCAACCTGTTATTCGCAAAGAAGGTTATATCGCTAAACACTTACTGTAAACGCCCGGGAAAGGCAAACCACCCCATGAGGTCCCTCTACGAAGCCCTGATAAGCGCCGCCCAAGTGAATCCAAATGAGAAAGTTCTTACCCATAGAGCATGTAATAGTTAATCAGCTTAGCATTCGATGCCCAAAGATTGAGATTAAAGACATTCTCAAAGTCAGCACCAGTGAGAACACGACACTGACTATAGCCTTTAGCGCCGTCAGCTCTTTGCTATTACACAGACCGACAGGTATACCTGGCGCGGCGGGACCCCATGCGTCAAAAGCACCTGCCTGGAACTAAATAATAGTTACGATACTGTAGAACCCGACACGAATGAAAAACCAACTTCGGGGAAGTACAACGGCTGACCGGGATTTGCATCTGAAGAACAGGTGAACAAACTCAGTAAGCAAGAATGAATTCGTGGCATACTCTTATGATAATTATGATAAGTAGAGTCCACCGGGTTCCATACCGTGGGGTTGGAGCAATCGAATCTCTGCGGATAGGCGTCGAAACTATTAACGCGAATGAGTGGTCAGAGTGAACGCCCGAACAAGTGGCCTGGAAGTACCCATAAATATCGACAGCGCCCTGTAAAAGATAGCTCAGATGGGACATTGCTGAAAGCGAGCTGTTCCTACAGTCCCGTTTATCCAGTTTCTCTCTTCTCCGGCGTCGTTTGCTGTCAAGGGTACGACGATACTAGAATTGTAGAAGGCGGACTTGAGGTCTACGAAGTATTCTGCGTGCGACACCGGTGATTGAGAGTATTCATTATCTGTAGGAAGCAAAGGATTGGTCAGCCAAAAGCTTCGAGAGGACGAAACACAGTACAGACCAATTTGGATTGCTAAAAGCACCCAGTTAACGTTGTTCAAGGGACGTCAAATAAGGGCTACTCACCGATAACCGGCCCTCCGTGGCTGATCTGGTAAGGTACCGTTTCTCTGATGATTCCCCGGATATAATCTTGCCACGCCGCTCTCCAATCCGTCGCATTCGTCCTGAGCTCACCAGCAACTTGCGACGTTATCCAGTGTGCAATACCTCCCGCAGTTGTTTCGGCGTTGATGTATGGACCTGACGAAGCGTTACCAGGTATTCAAAGGGAGGACAAAGTATATACCTGGACGAAGGATAATCCAGATGCCTGTTTGCTTCGCAGCTTCATACAGTGGTTGTAGAGCACGGTAGTCATTGAAGTCAATCACTCCAGGCGAAGGGTTGATTAGCCCCATGTGAGTGTAGACGCTGATGGCGTTGAATCCCGCGGCTTTGATCTTTTGAAGAACGTCGAGCCATAGCCCAGGAACTGGCAGACGGAAGGGATGAAACTCTCCGGAACTAACCAGTAGCAGTTAACAGGAGCACTGAACGTTTAGTGTATGACCAGACATACTGGATGAATATGCGTTGCCCTTTCAGCACTAGACTGTACTGGTCCCACAAGACGTCGTTGGTGCGTCCGTTCCCAGTAAGTTCCGTAGTTACCCTAGGTTCTTCTACGACCTCGTTTGCAAAAATATCGGCTACCGTGAAGCTGCTGGTGGCTGGCAGGGATGCTCGCCAGAAAGTCGAGGCTCTTAGAGGCGACGTGACGAGGACACATACAAACACTGAAAATGCCACGATGAGTACCCATGGCAGCCCAGCTCTCTTCCGCCTGGCGTTGGTAACACTGAGTGAGGATAGCACGCCATCCCCTGCGCTTGAGTGGATGCCCCTCTTCATCACCTCGGGCTCCTTGGTACTTGAATTCATGACACAGACATGCACGAGGCTAGCTGCCGCCTGATGTCAGTCGCGTACAATGTATGGTCAGGACGAGTTCTGAAGGATAGCTGAGGCTTCGGTGGGCCGACGGATCGTGGGATGACTCTAAGTTGCTTCCACTAGGTTTCAATACGAACTTTGAGCCTCACTACAGTACATATGCTTCTAATGCATATGCTAGCAATCCACAACCATCATATTGCATAGTTTGGCGGGTCCCAAGTTGGGTCACCCATTATGCTTTATGACTGAGGGGAGGCAAGTGGTCGTGAATTGCTATTCAGAGTGCCTAACTCGAAATTTTCATACTGATGGGGACTCCCCCACTGCCATCACAATGCTTGATGTGAAACAGAAGCCTGTGATAAGCCCACCAAGTCATCCACAAGCAAAATGGTAAAATAAAACTGATATCCGTGATTCATCGGGTAACTGCTACACTGGGGCTGACTGGCAGCCAGCCCTTCGTACTGTGATGGATACTGAGGGTGACCCCGAGACTACACTAACAACCATCGAGCGACTTGAGCAAGCTGCAATGTGCCACCCAGGACGACTGAAGGTCCAAATTTCACTCATCCGAAAGAGCTGCCCCAACTGAAGTTAGCGCAAGACGTGCCTATGGAATCTGTCACCCACCTCAAAGCACGTAACTGTGTTCTTGGACCTATTCCGACTGTAGATGAATTGATTGACCTTGCGGAGGAAGCGGAAATCAGTGACAGAAAACTTTCTTCTTGTAGCGAAAAGGGTGAGGTGATTGTAGCTGTGGTACAGCATGAGATACCCATGGCAAGAGGTGAGGTGATCAAGCTCGACTCCGAAGAAAAGTCGAACGACGTGCAATCGTGCGTTCCAGACTCAGGCCATAGCAATAGGCCAACAACTTGACAGGGCGGTGATAGACTATGGCGAGGCTAATGATTGGGCATTGATGGAGCAGTTGTGCCGCTTCTGGGCGCGCACAAGGAAACAAGAGTTTAGTTGGCAAAGCAGATAACGCTGGACGAGCACGTTGTAGCGCGTACGGGTACTAAGCGTTGGTGTAGAGCTTATGTGACAGTAATGTCACACTTGGTCACACATTGTTATCTTGTATAACCATAACCACTGCGGAAACGGGTTTTTACTCGGATGCGGATGAGGCCTTGTTAGGGCTCTGAATTGTATGCTACCCGGATATAGACAACCCCCCCCCTGTCGTGGACCGTCTTTCATCCAGAGAGACAGACTTTTGGGACCCAAACGAGACGTTTGTTAGTACTGAAAAACACTCTCCGAGTACCAACGGATCACTTGTAGCCAGATTCTAGTTAGACTACGGATTTCTGTCATCCACCCTTCCCAGGCTGTTGTTAAGGTACAGATCCAACTACTTCTCGGAGCGGAGGCATCAGATCTGGTTCAAAGTCAAGTCAATTCCAGCTTAAGTACAGTTCAAGTAAGAAAGAAACCCTAGGACCCCCCGTCCCCGCACCCCGATACTGCTCGAAAATTTCGTTCTGCCCTTCCCCTTCATCCCCCTTTCTCTACAGTGATGTTTACAAGCACAGGACACCTCCCCCCACGACCGAAGGGAGCGGTACAAGTCAATACAAGCGTCAATACACAGGGAACTCAGGGAGGGGGTCAAAACCCACCTGTAACGCATCCAAATAGCAGTGAATCTTCTTTCTTGGATGCAATGAACTCGTCGTCCATGGATGGGATTGGTTGGGTAGTGAGTCATGTTTGCACTTGATGACAGGACACACTCAAGTGCAGGTTGGTCGACTTGAACCTCTGTTAGACGAAGCACATTTAGCTCGAAAAAGTGATGAAATTTTATTTATCATGTTCTTCGACCTTCATCAAGTTTTTTTCTGCGCTTTCGACTTCACTAACAAGTGTAGGAACGAGCATCAATACAATATTGTTTTCGTAAGGTTTCAGCTCGATTGTCTAAGCGGAATAATAAGATCAAGCTTGACGAGATTAAGAAACTACTATGCTTACTACAGATCCTGGTTGAGCTGGGGTAAACGTGAGGCGAAGAGGTTGAGGGATAGGAACCTCGAGACTGACAATGTTGTTGTTGGACATGGTAAGCAGTAAAGCTGGACTTGGTGGAAAAAAACAAGCAGGAGGCTCCTACCTTGGTTACTCGTAGCTGGATGTACAGATTGGCGTTCATGCATAAATCCACATCCATTTATGATACAGATATCGTGTTGATCTGGACGGTGCGGTTAGTGCATCGAGCGGATGGTCTGGCATCTAGTTAGGGTCTGGTTACACCTGTTTGGACTGCCGTGTTTTGTTCAAACTTGGACACATCCAAGTATAGCGCAGTTAGGCAGACTTGGAACCTCAAGCTTTTAGAGGGTCCCGACTCTATGCATTATGAGCATATATACTGTAGTTCCCTAGCTTCGTGAGATCTTCAACAACTCCCTCAGGAGCTCCATGCCTTTCAATCTAGTATGTATTGCTGTCGCCAAATCCGACACTTCTACCTAAGGATTGTATGACCCGGGTCGCTGTCCTGCAGCGGAAAAACATTCCCGTACAAGTGAATTCGAAGACCGATATGCGCCAAAAGACAGAAAATGCTAGTACTCGTACAGACGAACTCCCACGACAGACGATTTAGATTCTACGAGAGATGAATTGATGGGGACACAGAAATCAAGGAGTGTGAAGTTTGCGTAGAATGAGATAATGCCATTGACACTAAACGATAGCATAGGAAACTCGACGGATTGAATGCATGCACGAATAGACAATGATGAGGGAAGGCAAGAAATTGAAGGGATGTGCAATAAATCAGAGGTAATATTCACTAACCAACAGTGTAATATGGTCTCTGTCGTTCCTGCGGAGATTGAGATTGAGTTGAGGCTAGTAGGCAAGCCCAAGTGGATCTGGGTGATTGCGTACCCCCCAGTCCTCGCTGGACATTGGGGCATTCTGAGGTTAATGCATCAGTCAATAACGAGGTCTGAACCTTATCGACGATTTGCAAACCTCTTCCCCACGGGACTCTACGCCCGAGGTCTCTCTTTTAATCGTTGCGGTTTGCAACGGAATGTTCAGCGAGCGACTCTGCTGATCTGTTACTGTGACCATCTGGAACTCCGGAGATTTTTTCGGCTCGCCGTCAGTGCCACGACCCCGTATGATTTGGCGTGTGTTGAGTCTAGGTATCTGTGAGCCCTACGTCATATAGGCTGGATAGAAACATACGCCGCAACGAATGACACTGCATATACTGAAACATGGGTGAATTCAATGCTCTGGGGAATTGAGGAACAGTCTCCTTACGTTTGCTTAGAACAAAGTAACATCCCATAAAGATGAAATTCCTCGGCAGAAGGTCGTACTATGAAGGGGTTAGATGGAGGCGACCCTTACAGAGCTGCAGATAGTACGTACAATGATTAAAGTAGTGAAACTCATTGCACTGGATAACATTGTCAGCCAGTCGGAACTCGAGCATGTTCTGATCCGACAGTACCTTGTTAGTACCCCGGTGCTGACTGCGTAGAGCGTTAAACTTCGAATCATGGAATCGCTCCTTCAGATACGAGATGAGGGACCACTGAAAAGTCGACTAGAAATCTGGAAACGTACTGTGTATAGGAAGACCGCATGGCTTGCAAGTAGTAACAAAGGGCAATGGCTATTGCTATGTCATTCAGAACGCCAACACCGAGCGCGACGGTTCCCAGGACCTGGAGCAAGAGAACCAAGTTAGAAATGAAAGGGTTTAGACATTAAATCAACTGACTCGTAAGTTTACAACATCAGGTAGCGCAGGGAGCTCGTAACTGAAAAGGGAAATATGCGTTGTTAGTTCAAATGCTTCTGTGGAAAATATGAAAAGCTTGACACCATTTCACTGCATAAGCTACAAGATACACGACCGTTCAAACGCAATCGTGCAAAGATTCATTGGGGACTCACCGACGGCGAGACCTTGGATACGGATAAGCGACAGTAACGAGAATCCTCCAGATTAGATACAAGATGCGCAAGTGTAACGATAGTTCCTCACCCAGCTGACCAAAAACCAGAAGTAACTTGGCTAGAGAATCAGACATGTGTATGATACGCGTGGCGGAAGACGCACCAAAAACGCCGTTAGCCACGTATTCCCGTAGCTAACTGAAAACGTCAAGTCGTCAGATTTCATCACGGAAGAATAGAATTCTCACATCGCCACACCCGCAACGTGAAGAAACTGCCAGGTGGTTGGGGGTAAATATAGAGAATAGATATCAAAAAGGATATACATACAACTTCACAATAGATCCAACCACAACCTGGAGAATAAGATGTATTCTCAGACAATAGACGCAATACCCGGAGCGGCCACTTACTCCTATGAGAAGCTGGAACTGAAATATGTGTTATCAGTGAAGATTACGGGTTATTGCCAGTAAAGGTACGTACGACAAGAGACCTACGTTCTTGTCAAACGATGGGGATAGAGGAAAAGAACATACGCACCAAACTGGTTTGCCAATGAGTGCAAGCATGTCCGTGAAATTTCTACATTGATATTAGATTATCAGTGATCAACGGTCAAAGACACTTACGTTACTGAATAGTAGTACACTGAATGCCCGATGAAAGCTTGGTGTGCTGTCTCCAACAGTCTAAAGAAAGGTTAGATCGTGGATCTAGCGAAAATTAACAAAGTACGAACAGTAGCAACGCGACCTAGTAGGGCGAGATATGAAGTCGTGCAGGGATACGGCTTTAAGAAAAACTTACAATCGTTTTATATCCAGGTTTGTCCGAAGGATATCGACGATAATAGTTGTACGCCTGGACGAGGGACATGCCATATAACCTGTTGAATGATCAGCGTGACCACCTCGTAAATACGGCCAGTACTCGCATTGTGGACACGCTGAAGCCGATGAACAAGGCGCCAAGTGTGTTATCGAAACTCGGAAGGGTAACCATCGTGTCTACCAAGGAACCGAGAAGCGGACCAAGAAAGGAGGTGCGGGATATGACAGTGAGCGGATATTTGACGATCGGTTTGACATTGCTAATATAAGCTGGAGGGGTTGCTAGAACCTGCTACTAGCCGGGAGCAACGCTGACCGAGAAGGCTGTGGATGACAAGCAATTGTGTTTGAGTGGTCCGGTCCCAAAAACATCGTACAGCAACCCCCAATCTTGGCGGTCACATTGACAAGCGGCCGGAATGAGAAGGCAACGAGGAACTCATGGAAAACTTCGACAGAAATTAAGCCATTTTTAGAACATGGAACCAACGGCACGGTCGCCCATGTTACCTTGTCCAAGAGAACACAGGCAAAACTGTCACCGCCGAAAGCTTTCACATGGGAATCATAATTGATTATGAAGGTGCGAGTAGCGGCACTTTTATGAGACCTCGCTGTGAAGACTGTTTATCCATTAATTTGAAACGCACATCGGAACTTTAACCGGATCATTACCAGCGCTGCTCAGACTTCGAGGGTAGTTTGACTGCGTTGATCAGTCACAGTGCGCCCTCGGACAGCAACCAGGCTCTGTGCCTGTGGCGAATTTGAGCGTCATGAACTCGAGTCGGGATGGAATCGGATGACCCGCAGTACCGAACGGAATCGAGGCAGAACGTGATCGTTGACACGGACACGCCGATCGGATATTGAGAGGCACGGAACATTCGGAAGTTGCCGATAGCCATGCTAACCGGCAGAAACCGTTTCAGCCTTGGAATCGAAAAATAATGCATTGCAGTGTACTCAGTCGAGCTGAGCCTGTTGCCGATGTTAGGAGTCACCAAAGTGCCATACCTACCTCGAACGAGCTCTTCAAGGAGAGTACAATAAAATACAATATAACTCGTCGTGGCCCCTGCTCACTGTGGGTCCATCATTTATCATTTTATGTAGCGGGGTGCCACAGATATGGAAACCATGAGCCTCTACTAAGGTCGTTTTCTGCCACGAGGTGGTCGCGTTGAAATGTACGTCCATCAGCAAAAAACCTTCTCTTCCATTTGCCACCAAAAGACATAAGGTGGACTTGACGGGATAGACAGATCAAGAGTCCTCGGGAGATAAAGCCAGAAACGACAACTACTACAGTACCGTTCTGTCCTGATGGTCCTGTCGTTGGGTCTATCGCTCACTCTGGGTCAGCTTTGACGATCGTACGTCCATCGGATGCTGTATTATATGTATCTGGTCCGCTCACGACGACCTTGCCGAAGTCAAGTCGAACACCAATCCGCGCCAGGGACAACGCTGTGGATTCCTTTGCACGAGGATTGCAGCTTATCGCAGTCCGCGCAACATTGGGAACAGCTCTGAGGCTATTCGAGGATTGCAGGCGCAACCCGCGTAAGATGTGCCCTGGTGTGAGAGTAAATGTTAACTTCTTCATCTTCTTTCCTCGGTTGGTTTTAGCCGCCAACACAATAGATGTGGCGTCTCGTTTTGCGATTTCAATAGCCGATTGGAGCAGTGTGGAGATAAAGGGCTTGAGGGTGGCTGATAGTAGGGCAGCAGGAGCAAGATAAGGTTCAATGTCCTCCTTATTAGTAAGGAGTGCGCGATTTTCTTCATAGGGCGCAATATCAGGGAATGCAGGAAGGTGCAGCTTGGAGGCAACCTTGTGCACGGCAAGAATGAATTCCGGAGGATTAAGCGATAGCAAGTCACGTGAGGTATGTTGGCAAGGAGGTAAAAAAGCCTTCAACGTTTGGTTCGGGACGGAGCTCGTTGGTGATAATGGAGGACCTCGTACTGCTTGCTCAAGACCACCAGACCATGTGAGAACTTTAGTCAAGTTAGTCAGAGGGAGGCTCGTTCCATATCGTTGCTCTACTGTCGGAACGACTGCGCACGTCCAATTGATCGCACTCTCCTCGCTCTTGGGGTCGTAGCCAGGATGCAAGCACTTCTTGATACCACAAATCGGGCAAGATTCCTCGCCAAGAATCGGTGTTCCATCCTTCTCTCTTCCTTTTTTCTTCGGCTCAGTGAGTGGCCCCGAAACAGGATGTAATGGGCGAGGAAAGAGTGATGCATCCTCGAGAAACATGTATACATCACCAACCGTCAGCATTGTTCGCTGAGATGGTGGAACTGAGGCCATATGGTCAACGTAGAGTGCGTGCAGAGCGCGAGCGCGAGCCCACTTCAATATGGCTTCAATGTGGGTGGCTTATAATAGCAGCTGCAACTACACACCTCGATAGCTTTCCGTCTCCCAGGTACAAGAGCTAGCAAATGTGCGGGACTAACGACCAGCCTATATGAGACCTCGGTAGTCGTTCTTAGCTTGCCGTCTTGAGTATCTTAATTAACGATAAGCGACAATGAACAGAAAGAAAGGCACCTTTCGCAGTCATGGGCACCTTCGGAAGGAGACTTCGTAGGACTTGTTCATGACCTATGTCATAACACATGTTAGTTTCAACACATTGCTATGCGCGAGGAACTTGATAACACTCACATTCGTCCTTGAACGTCGAGGTAACTCCATGTCTTGGGTTGGTCTGTGCTGTGCTGCGTGGGGAAGATCCGAATGTAAACTGCCGATCAAGGGACGGCAGCAGAGGAGGGCTCCCTTTGGGAACGGGAAGCAGCGGTATATTGCGATCAAGCTCTACGTCTAATAGCTGTTCTAAACCGAAAACAGAAGTATAGGACTTAGACTGATCGAGCTAGATAGGGTCAGTAAATCAAAATTCCATGATAGGATGAGGTACACATGGGATCTGTCATGTGGTTTGCATACCTCAATCCAATGCTCAACCTCCATCTTTCCGCCCCCGGTCCATTCAAAGATGACCTTGGCCATAAAGGGTTCATTTGCAGTGCCGACAACCGCAAATGGTTGCTGCTGAGCGGTAAGGAACACAGGAGATACCGTCCTTGGTGGTACGACCGTAACACAGGTCAGGAAGGATGATAACGGGAGTGACTACTCAATCAGTATCCAGGCATCAACGAAAACATATAACACACATATGAGGGTGCTGTAACTCCTAGCATCCAACGATACTGATCGGTAGAACCTAACTGGGCACGGAGGTCTGTGTGCATGAATATCGCGAATAATATGGACCACGGTAGGTTCACCTTCTTTTAAGAATAAACTGCGGTCCTCGATACGGATGCGCGCCGTAATGTGGAACCGCGATGCTGCTGTGCCAGCCGGTATGATTACAGGAAGTAAGACATCTTCTGTATTGATGGTTTCTGCTCCCATGTCGACTTTCATTACAAGATCAAGGTCCTTTCGTGCGGTATTTCTGTGCGGATAGCGCATGTAGAAACCTTTCTTGGGTCGTGCTGGCTCTTCGGAGACAAGCCCACCTGGCTGGGAGCTTATACCATCGAACGTCATAATATCGACGTGCTGATCTTGATCGTAAACATGGATGCAACGACGTCTTAGAGGACGACCAAGGAATTGTGCAAGGGCAGGAGAGTCCGCGTGAAGACCAAGAGATCGCGATAATAGAGTACTGGGTGCTGTCAGTGAGTTCTCCAAGGAAGTGTCCGACATCACACCCGCAGAGGGAGGGGTGGGTAAGATGCCATCAACACCTACTGCTCGTTCGAACAGTCTACGTAGCCCAACAACGCTACCACTCCAAGGCACCTCCACCCCGTCTCTCTCGTACGACTCCCAATTCTGAGCATTTGCAGAGACAGGGACAGCGCAGGCCGTAATGCATGCGTCATGGCTTGCCCATTCAACACCATGAGCCAAGCGTGCATGATTGAGGAGCCCTTGCAGAGTAGTGAACTGTGTTCGGCTGCAGGTCGGACAAGCAAGAATCACAAGCTGGTTATCCAATGTGCTAGAAGGCAACTTGATATACAGATGTTTCTTCTGCTGAGACGGTTTAGGGGTCCGAGAAGAACGCGTTTTGGGTGCCCGTTGTAGCGATGGTTGATTCGGCACTATGGGGGAAAATGAAGGAGATGGGCTTCGCTCTTCGGGCAATTCGGTGTCGAATATAAATGACGAGGGTGCTTCCAACGCTTCGAGAGCATCAAGCGCAGCATCTTGGAAATCGTCTCCGTCCAGAGGTTGGTCTTGTGGCTCTTTGTCATTTGATAGTGCGTCCAACATGTGCAGCGCCCATTGGATACGACCTTCAATGGTAGTGGCAAGGCGTTCACGAATAGCAACCTCGAGATTGACTTCATCTTCGACATGGCGAGAAATGTCAAGCATCTGAGAGTCTATAGGCAAGCAGGCTCAGCCCCAAATCAACGACGATAACTTGGAGCGACATACCATAATCACCACCTACTGGGTCAACATCCAGCTCCTCGTCCGACATTGTAAAGTCTATCTTCCTCTTGAGCGCTCCAGGCTGTAGAACATCTACATGGGACGATATTGGCGGATGATACATGCGTACCCATCTATGCTTGGTATGAGATTAGTAGGTGTCAGTGAGTCTGCCAGTGGAGCTTACAGAAACACTTGCAAACACCTCTCCCTTCGACTTGGTACCCGTATTTGTGAACATGGTCCATGTCAGTCCCGACGAATAACGCCGGACTCGCCATCTTATACATCTTAAGACCTCCCTGCTATGTGACTAACCTGACGTCCAGCCCTATTCGCGGTCCAACCCCCCGGTACAGGTTGTCTCAGGCCCTTGGTTTGAACAAGGAAGCCTACATGTCCTTGAAACACTCTGTCGATATGAACAAGAAGATATACATATGCAATCAATTTATATACGACATTAAGGCGCAACCTCGTCTAGGGTACTAGGCGTCATTTATCGTTCCTAGTGCCATCGGAGTCACTGATAGGTAATTTGCATGTAGCTATAGCGAGCGAGAACATCTGTGATGAAAAGTTTGTCTGTCTAGGAATCTGCATGGACTCGTCCCACTGGTGGCTTAGCCAGAACCTGCCTTGTAGACACGGCCCCAAGCAAGTGCTTGGAATCTTCGAGGGATGAGCTGGTAAGTAGTGGAAATCGCCAATCGACACTCACTGATCATACAAGGATAGAGCGCCAGCAGCAGCAATTCCGCGCAAGATGTTCGCACCAGCCCCGTCTTTTGCGCGACATCAACTCAGTACATTCCAAAAAATGTATTTGAAACGTACTGAACAGGGCTTTTGCGCCTTCTTTTGCGACGATTTGCCTGGTCGCGTCGATGAAAGACTTGTAATGAGCCTGGCAAAGATGATGTGAGATAGCATCTAGCCTGCTGATAAAGGCAACACTTACCTTTTCTCCCGAAGTCATCATCATACGACGCCGGATTGTATCCATGGGATAAGACGCAAAAGCAGCACCCTAGAAAATCGCTCAAGTAACCCAGTGGCATCCGCAAAGCCTTCACTGACTGTAGTGCAAGCCCAGCCCACGGCAAAGGATGCTAGGAAATTGCCTCGAAGATTCCCAACAAGGAAGGTATCCCTAATGGTATCATAACCTCCGAAGCTAGGTGAAAAGGTATGGTCCTCAGCGTGGAAATAAACAGAGCATGTACTCACTATAGCCCTCGGTAGACGATGATACCGAGAATATTAGGAACAAAACCTCTATATAGGCCAAGGATTCCGTCCGTGCGGAGTGTCTGTTTATATACGTCTATGATTCCAGTAAACTGACGCTGTCCTCCCTTAGCAGCGCTCTTTCCGTCAGCAGCCAGCCGTGTTCGGGCACTGATCGCAAGGGTCATGTGAGAACAAATGTGACACAATAGAGGCATACTAGTCAAGGGAATACACAAAGACAGCAGACGACGCCCCAGCGGCGGCACCACTGGCAACATTCCCTAGGATAATCGGATTAGATCCGATCACCGAACATTTGTGCTTTCGGATGCTTACCAAAGACCCAAAGACCATACCCTTCTACCTTCTTATAGCCGAACCTCCTCTTGAATTCATCCTTGAAGGCAAAGTTCAAAGCCTGCGTAGGAAAGTACCTCAAAATATTGGCACCATTCCCCCTCCAAACTAGGAAGCTTCACACGTCAGATTACTGATCGAAAAATATAATAGCGCACAACTCAGGAGTCCTTCTTCCGCGTAGGTTCTTCTAAAGCAATCCATCACGCCACGATACGGAGAACTCAGGCGGCCAGCCGTGATCATCGCTCCTTGATTCTGTATCATCAACTTTACACGTTCTATGGGCGCAGCCGCGGTCTTGGAGATGACCGCGGCAGTACCCCCCATCATGAAATCGACTGCACGACTCCTTTCAGACAAGGTTGAAAAGCAGAAGCAAGCATGACTCGCCTAGGAAGCCGTTTGAACCCGAGGTTTTACTTTTGGGGTTATCAACCATGCTGTTATATTCAGGGGAAATCAGTGAGTGGGGATTGGAGACGATGCTAGTGCTGACGGAACTCGACTCCCGGCCTTTTAAGCAAATACACTGTGAGACTCATAGGAACAACTCGGAATCGAGGACTGCCTTGAGATCTGAAGATGCTAAGATTGTTGACGCGTTTACAATGAGACTGCAGGTGGCACCCCTAAGGCAGTGTATTTCTCCGTACTTGCCCGATGGCGCTTGACACTGCCGATAGGAAACAAGAGTTTAATTAGTACCGGCACGACTGCATGGCATTCCAACTCGCATACCTCGATACTCGCTGGCTGCTAGATCGTGCTTCATTGATGTGATCCGTCGGATGATGTCACTTAGAGTTATCCACATCAGATTCCGCTTTGCCAAATAGGATTACTTTTTATGCTACGAAATATAAGTAGGGTAGAGCATCGAAACCAACAAGAATTTTGAAATTAACCAGAGATTTCATTAGTACGCTTACGATAGAACCAAGAAAAAAAGAAATCAATGCTCGAAAGGCGACCACTAGTGATGGAATACGGTAAGAAGCGTATAACGGGAGACTCCTGTGGCGCAGTTCGACTTCAGACTATGGTATCGACCTGAACCACACCTTCCCCGGTGATGTCTATCACCTGCACCGTATCAACTGCCTTAGGGGGATTAACCCCGCCACTCGAGCTTGAGCTCCCTAAAGAGCTACTGAACCCGCTAGACCCTTGAGGCGTTGCACGAAACTCCGTAAGCGGGGTTGCAACTGATATATGTTGCTCTCGTCGAGTTGTCTCCCTGAGATTAAAGAAAATGCGCGAGGCAAGAATGCTATGCATGACCATCTGAGGGCTGCTTGACATTAGCAAAGTAAGCTTCAATGTTTTCTGTAAAGAGACTCACGAATTGAGTATATCAGAGTATTGAATCTGTGTCAGTGGATTCAAAGATAGTACGATAGATTGGATGCGGCGGACTCACGGGCGTGGCCATTGTAACAACGGCATTGACCACAGAAAAAACTTTTCGATCATCAAAACCATGCGAAAGGAAGCGGTACAAATGACACTTACTCAGGATAGCTGCCACGTACATAACCCCATCACGATATAGTGTCGTGATCAAGTGACCAGGAGGATTATGGCGTTTCATCCTCCAGAATGCGATCCAGTTCAAGGCTAGCATACCTGAAAGGGTAGAGTGAGCTGGAATACCTACAACGCACTCGGATCGCTGAAAACTTACCAAGCTCATAGAGGATTAGACATATGTACTGAACGGCTGTAGCTGCTGTACTTTCTGCCCCGATGCAATTGAGAGACTTGTAAACCGCTGTGAAGTTCTGAGCCAAAGTCAGTGAATAGATTCACCAAGACGGGACGTACAGCTGGTGGCTTGCGAAGCAACGGTCTCCGAGACGACAATGGCTGTCACCATACACGCCTTAGTTAAGCAATGTCAACTGAGTAGCAGAAATGCGCATATGGAAGCAACATACGCTTCCAAACGCACACATTCCGATAAGGATTCTCCTGTTGCGCTTCCAGAACGCGTATGTCCGTACGATGAGTATTGCTGTCGTTCCGGGTTGGACCATGTCTTGTACTATTCTAGGCCATTATTCACTCACCTTCCGCAAGGACAACACACAGATAGTATACCACTAGAAGACGATGTCAAAATGTAATTGTACAGATGAGAGGATGGCGAACCGTTTGTTGCCGTTCCAAACGAACCACACTAGAGCCCCGGATGAGCCTATGGTACTGATCGAGCGATGCAAATAATGGTCTTACGTAACTCGTCTGCGAGGGGAGTTGGACGCGGGACGCTAAGGTTGGTCTTTTGATCGGCCAATCACATCGGAAAAGGTTGTCAACTCACTGGGAATGGCCAAGACAATCGCGACAAAAGGTAGATAACGCGAACTCGTAAAGTGGATCCTTGCCGCCGTCCACCCCGTGCCATACAGCCATTTGACCTTGGACAAAATAGATGTCTTCCACGAGATCCAACAGAGTAAGGGTGTCAACCTACCTCTTTTCCGAACGTGAGACAGTAGTCGAACGTCTGGAACTCTCAGTTAGTGAAGATTTGGAGTCATGGCTCTACCTGTCTCACCAACAGCGCTGCGGCGGCAACTACGATATCAATCCAGTCATTTTTAGCTCGCGCCCGGGGGAATTTTAGATCGTCTCTTACCAATACCACACTATAGAAACCAAGCCTAGGAATCAGATCGACACCACTCATTCAACGCTGGAGACGAACTCACCTCCGATGTCTGCAGATACGATTCTACTGCAGCAATCGACATCCTTTTCGCGCTTCAGCCTCACATGAAAATGGCACGGAACGAAAGAGACTTGCGCCTTGACCCTGAGAACTGCACTGTGTTATGAAACCGCAGTGACTGCCAGTGCAAGACTTACGCATTGACCTAATATGAACATACTCAGCTGAGCGGAACTGATAACGGTGTTGAATAGACACCGTTATATTTCCGGTTCCTGAAACTTAATCACACACGCTGACCGGTGGGTGCCGCACGCCACGAAACGTGGACTAGCAACCTGATGCCCGCTATCACATCAACGGCTCTGAACCAGAGAGGCTCTTCTGATAGTAACCATGGTGCGGGAGGCAAATTGCTTATAAGTCCCGCAGTGCTCGACGGAGGTATCTAGGGCAGAGGTTGATGCAAACTGAGCTTCAGCTTCAAGCTTGGTCCATGATCGACATGTGAGAAAAGTCATAGTCAGGGTCATGCCAGTGATGCGACGTTTGCTCGGTTGCGTCGTTCGATGTCCAAAATTACGTATACCTACCCTGGGGCCTGAGGAATCTCAGGCCTCAGAGTTCTTCAGTTGGGAGGTTGAAGATTAAAATAGAAGGTTACGCAGTCCGGCAGGTATCTGGAGAGCGCATTTGTTACATTGCTTTTTTTTTTTTGAAGAGTTTTCCAAGCCTGCGCGAAGCCTAGCGAGCCGCTCTGATTGGACAACTTGAACTTCAAGTTTACCGTGGTACGGCATGTTCCCATTCATATCTACTCGACGAGCACTTACGAGACCAATGCTTGCGGGAAAGTCCGGATACCCATCAATGTGACACTTCGGAGAGATTCAAGTTAGCTACAAGTAGTATGGATGTCGAGTCACTTCCCGTGTGTAACATTCAAGACCACTTTAACTCTGGTACTAAACTCGCAACAGGCTATACAGTCCATCCACTGCTGTTATAAATCACCAAGTTGAACTCCAGTAATGATTGCAATATGTATTGGCCTGGGCAAACGTATTTCATGCGTGGAGCAGTAGTGCGTAGTTGTTCAAGAGAGCCTTACGGTTACCATCAGTCTTGTTTGTAGGGCATAGGATCATATTGTGCCAGTGGATCACCTCGTTCAACATTCCGAGTCGCTAGTAAAAACATACCGCTGAAAGACACCTGACATTCAACGTACATGACACTCGATAGTCAGCCAAACTTTGCGTGGTTCATACCTGGCATTACTCTCCACCAGATTTCATGTTCAAGAGGAGTCTGGCAAAATCGCTCTGGCGCTAGGCTGCCTCTCAAAGTAAGAGGCCGAACTCATCATAAAACTGTAACCACTCCCATCTCCCTGAGTACGAAAAAGGTTAGAAGGCAATAAGTAAAATGATGTGGATCAAAGACTGACGATCATCCTCATTGGAAAACCAGGATCGAATGGAATGACACTCTCTAAGTGCTTGACGTGTTCGGCGCTGAGGATAATCTCCAGCGCCTCCAGGTTGGCCTGCAAGTGTTCCACCTTCCGGCCTCCGATAATTGGGAACACATGAGGCGTCTTCTGCATGACGTATGCAATTGCCACTGCGGTGATATGCTTCGCGCCGACTTCCTTGGCGACCTTCTCCAATGCCGCGCTCATAGCCCTTTCAACCTCGTTCCTCTTCCACTCTGGATCCATAGCCATGCGCCCCTTCTCGCCTGACTGAGCACGTTGCTCTTCTTCCTTATCGGTGCGGAGCTTCCCGCCTGCCAGTACACCCCATGGGGCGATGGCCATACCTATAGGTCATCGTGAACCAATGCAAGTAAGATACTAGCTAGAATTTGCAACAAACCATGGGCTTTGCACATGGGAATAATATCTCGCTCGAAAGAGCGATCCATGACATTCCACAAGCCTTGGTAGATCACGAACTGGGTTTTACCGTGATCACGAGCGTACTGATTCGCCTGCGAAACTAGCCATGCTGGTGTATCAGAGATCCCCTAGCATCCGGGATAAGTCAAAATAACCGGAAACGTCAAGGGTATTTTCGACACATACCAGGTAGAGCACCTTTCCTTGCTGAACGAGCGTGTGAAGGCCATTCATCACTTCTTCGATGGAAGTCTCCCAGTCCCACCAGTGGACATAGAGGATGTCGATGTATGAAGTCCTCAGTTTCTTCAAGCTCGCTTCGATGCTAACATTCATTGATTTCACGCTGTTTCCAGTGAATAGCGCTTTCTGCATTACTCCAGCTTCCCCTTGCAGGTAATTTGACGAATACTTCATAATGGATTAGCATGACATCGCACGAAGACGCATACCACCGACCTTGGTCGCAATAATAAGCTGATCTCTAATTCCACGTCGCTCAGCCCACTCGCCAATAAATTCTTCCGACTGCTGGTCTTGGCTAAAACAAAATGGCGTCAGCATGGCACAAAAATCAGAGTCACACGAGAACACTTGCTAATTGTTGGCCGTGTCGATGAAATTTCCTCCGGCTTCGTAAAAGGCGTCCAAAAGCTTGAAGGAAGATTGCTTGTCCATGCTCCCCATAAACTTTTGCCATTTATCCCCGATGCTCATTGCACCGAGTTGAAGCGGAGAGACATGGATGGAGGCATGAGGCGACAAAACGCGGTAACGAGCCAGGCGGGATTGTGGTTTGGGCACAGGGATCATTATCTGCGACATCGTGAAGACAGGAGAGGGGATGATTGAGGAAGATGACGAGGCTAAGGTACATTTTATACCTGCCATGGAGTTGAATTCCTATCCTTGACGTCATGGCTTACTGTACATATCCTACTTATTGGCAAATACCAAGGGAATGCTTGCAAAACCGAGTCAGCGAGCTTCAATCGACAACATAGGGGCTAGCAACCCATACCAGTAGCAATCTATGATGCGGCGTCGCATACGGTACCAAAAGTGCGCGTGTATAGTGCAGATCCAACGCAAGGTGTCCGTTCAAAAAGCAGGTATATAGATCCGGTACACTAAGAGTTGTAGCAGTGGCGAGAGCCTACTGGTATCAATAACTTCCGTTGTCTAAGTCTTAGGTTTATCAGCTTCGACAAGCCTAGTTAGTCTCGGCGTTGGTATACGCGGTAGTGGCAATTCCGACTCGGGCATTGGTAGTGTCAAAGACCGAGTAGAAGCGTTGCAACCACCCAAACCCGTCTGATTCGCAGGTCTCGCGTGAGCAAAATCTTCATACGTCACAACATGCAAACGACCTACTGATAAAGTCGAGGCCAGATCCACTTTTGGATCCGAGATCGGAAGTGATCAGATAAATTTGGTTGTCTCGGCCTCCGATCATGGAGTTGAGCGCACGAGGCCAAATTTGAGCGTTGGCCGTCAGCTCGTATTTAACCTATCGGAACGATCTCAGTCGATTGTCCGGGGACCAGTAGTAAAAACCATACACCACCGATATTGAAGTAAAGACTCTGCATTTTACTGTATTGTTTCTCCGTGACCGTGAGCAAGCCAGTGGTCCTAATTCCATACGTCTGAGTGACTTCCACCATGCGATAATGTAACGATATCTCACTGGTCCAAAGTCGCTTCAGTCGACTCCTGATAGGCCTGGAAGGCGTCCGTAGCAAGAAGGAGAAGTGTCGTTCCTGTGTCGACTATACCTGCAGTAATGTTCAGGAGGTTGGTGCCACCTCCGTAAGTCACCGACTGATCGATTCCCCAGTACTATGGTGGTGTGCATGAGAGAGTTGGTTGTTACATCCCAACAGATGCAACTCACATTCGATGCGGGAGAAGTGGATGTAATTGGCACATAGTTGAGCTCACCAGTGTATCTAAAGGTGATGTAGTTTAATCGAGGAGATCAGGGAATGAGATAGCTCACCTGGAGCTATGAGGTCCTCCAAAGCTAAGCTCGCCGTTCGCAACGTTGGTGCTCGACGAAGGTTGGTAGAAGATACCCAACGAGTCTGCTGAGATCAACCCCTGCTGGTAGAGGTTGTCCGTGACCGTTGGCACCTCTGTGGTATTTGAAACAGTGTTTTGTGTCAGATCAACTGGGCCGACCCTGTGTTTGACATCTCGGTACGTGACTGCTTGATTTCTTGGTGGGGTACCCACCCAAGAATACCATCCATGCCATCAAAACCTCGGGTAAACGAGGCAACACCGATTGACTGGTTCTGAATCACGAGACTGTCATTCAAGGCCACAGTATCGGTGTCTGCAATACCATGAACACCGTCTGACCCGCACAAAGAGAAGAAAAAAGACCAACATTCTTCCCCGGACATTATTCCGGAACCATAGCTGACGTTCTGAGGCAATGTGTATCAAATTAATGCTAACGTCACTTCACCTGCAGAAGCGAACTTACGACGGTGTTACCAGTGTCTTGGCTGGTGCTTGTTGGGTTGTATGGCGTACTCGCACCAACCCAAGTATTCGAACTCCCTAAGGGTGATTGATGTTTGGATCATCCAACTGAGATCATCTTATACGAAACCCACCGGTGTCAATGAGAAGGTTGTATTGGGTCGCAGGACTCCCCACACCAACGGACATTGTGTAAGTCACACCTATCCTCGACGTTCGATACATTTTAGACACAGTACGAGATTTTGCAAACTCACCGTTATCAGTCACGTCAATGTTACTATTACCAGTAGTTCCGGCAAGAGCCCGAGCCCTCAGCCTCAAGGCTTTGTTGGGTCCATGCGACGACAAACCAGTGAGGAACTTGGTGGCACGCCTGCGATCACGTTCAAGGAGCTCCCTCGCACCGAGCGACGCTCGGAGACGGGCTGCAAAGGGAACAGAATTTAGAACGTATCTGGACATAACCGTGTATTGACGCAGCGTTTCAAGCAACGAAACAAAGAAGGTGGGGGGTGAGGCATTCTCGTCTGAAGCAAAGAACACTTTATAGGGCCAGAGGTACCGAATCTGAACAGGGACCAATATCGCCTTAACCTGCGTGTATCATTCCAGAAGGGTAGCATGAACCCGGGCTGGCAGGACAGCCTGGAAATGATCTTCAACTGAGTTCGCAGACTTTGCCAAGTAGAGTTGAAAGACACTCCCGAGAAAGGTGATGCAGACACTTCTACTGCGAACACTGAAGTCCGCTAGTAGCGAGAGGTTGCTATAAACGACGGATTATTGGTCTGAGAGGGATCAACCAGGCTTGAGTGATGCACAGACGACGTACTTGGAGGACAGCTGCCCATAAAGGGAGTGACCAGAGGCGCCATAGTAAATATAGCCTGGGTAAAGTTTTCGCGCTTCATGCCTGCCAGCACATCACAAAAATACGACTTGTTGAGAGTTGTGTGACACTCAGTTATAGGCGATTATTACTGAGAGGGCTACGGCGTAGTCTCGGAAACGAGTACGGTGCAGCGAAGCGATGAGAGGCAGTCACGGAAGTGGGAACTGTGGAACGCTGCCAGTACTTGGGTCTTATCTGCTAGCCATGGATGGAGAATGACGGTGTGTTTAGTTAGAGAGACACGTGCAGCTTATCGCTGATGGGATCTCCAGTCACGGCAAGTAAATCATGTGCAAGCTCTCACGGCCCCGGGGTTCCAGCAATAGAAGTCTGCGGTAATGGACCTGGGTTTTATCGAAGAGAACATAAATATCCAACCGTACATACATGGTCTATGAACTAAGTTCAAATTGCTTAGTGAAGACTAGAATGGGAGCACGTACTCGACCAGATGACTTACTGGTGACAAAGGCAAGCCATAATCGGGAGAGCGAAGGACAGACGCGGAGAAAATGATAGTAATGACTACCAATTCAAAGCTTGGTTCCGTGACGTATGTTCAGCTCTGCGGGAACCATCAATGCCATCTGGTCGGCTACAGCAATGCAGTATTGATGATCCCTCCATCCTTTAGTGATGTTTCCCTGACCAATCTGAGAAGGTGCTGTCCAAACCTCCGTTCTTGCATTATGACGTCGTTCTGGGTCGTTCAAAAACCGCGATTCGCTATATAGACCAACCGTACGAGTCGAATGGTTGTCGGGTGATGGTATCCTGGCCTTGAACTCTACTGTCATGGCGATGGTAGGGAACCAACTAAGGAACACTTAAGCCAGTGTGACGTCTCTGCTTGGGAGGATACTACCTTCTGTCCCTTCCTGCAGTGCCGGGTTCACTTTCCGGGAGCAAAATAGGCAAATTGAGGAATGTATCGCAAAAGAACGGTATGGATGACGTCGTGAGCCCATCATCCTTGTGAGTCAGTTCGCACCAAGCGCCCCACTCAACACCCCCTCCTCCAACCGACTCGGCCGTCGTTCTCATCGTGCTGTTTGGATCATTATGACTCAACAAGATGGGGTCAACGGATATTTGAGTCTCCATCTTTCTCATCCCTGGTGGTCTTCCCTCATGATGGGACATCATGCTCGGGTGCGAATACAACGGGACACGACGTGCATAAGGTGATGGGGGCGCCAGAACCCCTTGCCCTCTGCCAGGCTGGGAGGGAGAAAGATCACCGAAGACGAGATGAGCGGTTATCCTTGCTGTTCCCTGAGGTTTTGGAAGACATTAATTGTGATGACGAAAGAGAGGCAGCGTGTAAAGGCACGGGAATGCATCACCAACCTGCTGGACGAGTTCTGCAACAATATTGGTGAAGGTTTTGCCAGATTTGATCGGTTTCACTTGTACTTGACCTATCTCAGCGTTGGTGGCGCGAAGGAAGTGCGCGCTGACGTAGACGGGGTCTGAATGAGAGGAACCAGACTGGTGCTGGATACAGGCCTCGACGATGACGCCCAAAGAGTAGCCTGAAATACTCGGTCGACGTCAAGAGAAATTTGATATCCGAAATCCCTACCTCCTTGCGGGACGCTAAACGACACTTGGAAGTAAGACGACGTTGAATAGCCAACTACACTCACGCTAGGACGGCCCAACTGGGATCAAGATCACAGCGGTAACAAGAAGTGCCATCGTCACTTTTGGATTGAAACGAGACCTGGAGAGCTTGAGCGAGTGGTGCCATACGTCGTGGGCCTATATTTACTAGGTGGAGTTGAAAGCGAGCCCTCCCGCAGTTTTGTCGGCCCGGTCACGGTGCGACTTTACGACGAGTTTTAACACCGATCGAGCCGACGATGCGGAGATCACCGAGCCACGTGTGATGGGCGTGGTACGCGTTTTTCCCACGGGCCATACGCGTTGTTTACTAGTGTTTGTTCCTCGTTCGAATGACCCCAGGGGTTTGAGAGAGGAGGATTTCGAGGCTCTCTGCGGGCGAGCCGAGTCGCATTTTGGTGTCGTCCTTCTCTCTCGTCTTCCATCTGTACTTGTATTGGTCCCCCTCCAAAGTAATACTACCCTCACAGCCGTCCCTAACATCAACTACCACCATGGACTCCTCAGAAGTATCTGACGTCTTCTCGCTCTCCGACCACCTCCTAGCAGACCGCCTTCACTTTGTCAAAGAAGTATGCCCGTTCGTCTTCCCTTGCCTTTTGCTCATCCTGTTGGCTTCAGATCGGTTTTGGAAACTGGGGGAGTGTATGGCTTTGCCGCCCAAAGTCTTCTTCGGGCAAAGTCAAAGATATAGAGGTCGCGGTCAAGCTTGTTCACCGCTCTAAAACCTCCACCACAGCTGCCAGAGTACGCTCATTGTATGTTTCCCTTCTTGATCTGCGCTCGACCAAACTCACCTCCACCAATGCTAGATGGAATGAAATGAAGATCGTTAGATCATTCAAGAACGACCCACATCCATCCATCGTACCCTTTCATTCGTTCATCATTACCCCATCTTATGCGCTCATCACAATGTTTGTCCCTTGCCTTGCCTTGCCTTGTTCAACTCACCCCGCGTTCCTAGGGCATACCTTCCCACCCTTGTTCCTGTAGAGGTATCAGAACTGCGCGCAAAGGAGTGGTTTAAATCACTCCTCTCGGGCGTTCACTTCCTACACGCCAGGGGTATCGTACACAATGATATCAAGTACGCATACACCATCTCACCCGTAGTCCATTGCTATACTCAACGTTCTTCCCTCAGACCGGCCAATATTCTCCTCTCTCGTGCCAACGTTCCGGTTCTTGTTGACTTCGGATTTGCTGAAAAGTATGATCTTACTTCTCCCAAAGCCTTCCACAGTAACTTAACATATGGTACACCCGAGGTACGTTACTCATTCACCTGCCTTGTGTGATTCTCAAAAGTGTTCCTCTAGTATCTCTCCCCTGAGCGTGCTCGTGGACTCCCACATGACACCAGGAAAGCCGATATTTGGTCTCTTGGAGTAACTTTCTTCGAAATTCTTGTTGGACGCACCCCTTTCGAATACGAGGAAGGAGAGGTCTTTGAAAAGAAGGAAGACCTAGAAAGATACTGGAATCGGACCGTACGTGTCCTTGGTCTGCTTTGGGGCCCTTTTTATAACGGGATGATGTAGATGCGTGGGAAGTGGGTCGGAAAATATTCCGTGTCCCCACCTGTCGAGCGTTTGCTGAAACGCATGATTGTCCCCAATGCGGACCTTCGGTGTACAGCCGCACAACTAATTGAAGATCCTTACTGGGACGTGAACTCAGCGACGCCTGTTCACGGGCATAGTAGGTCATTCGTAATACTGCTCACATCTCTTGTTCAAGTGCACCCTTCAGGGAAATCGGCCTCGTCGGTGGTCCCGTCCAGCACGCACACTCGGACGTCTGCATTCTTCAACTCCTTCAGGGAGTCCTTCAAGGACAAAGAGAAGGAGAAGGAACCTTCATTGTCCCGTCTTCTTGACATACCTCTTCCCTGGTCAGCGTCAAAGTCTACGTCACGATCCTCCGTACCGCGACCAGCATCAAGGATGGAACCCACTTCACGACCTGCATCGAGAATAGGAATTATTTCACGACCAGCGTCCAGGACGGAATCCTCTCCAAAAACTCTAAGGGTTACATCAGTAAGATCGTCAGCTTTACAAGCCCGGACGCTCGAATCATCGGAAGCACTGGTGGCATCGAACCGTCGTGCTGTTATGGCACAAGCATCACCTACCTCTACATCGTTGGCGGTACGAACTAGGACCCACTCTCGGTCAAACTCGCAACCCAAATTACACACCCCTCCTGGTCTTTCTACTGCGGCACGCACAAGAAAACTGTCGACCGTCCAGGCTTCGCCTATTGCCAAGCATCAACGTCATATTGCTGTGGAGACGGAATCCGACGAGGAGAATGATGGTGGTATTCGTAAAGGTCAGGAGGACGCGATCATACCCCGGCCACGGATGTCCGAGTCAAATTCTTCAATGAAGCGTCCCCTTGGACCTAGGCATCCTTCTCCGCGCGTCATTTCGGTATCTGGTTCTGTGAAGCTGTCGTCAGTTGGGCAAGGAAGAACTACGGAAAAGAAACACACACTTCCTCATCTTGCGCATCCCCAGACCCCCGAAGCAAAACGCGGAGGTACACCTACGGTCGCTAATCTACTCACCCCGAGGAGCGTTACCCAGACTCCCATGCGGACTGTTTCCTGCCAGACCCCTTCCCGCCCAACCCAGACTTCCCAGCGGACTCCAATCTCGAAACAACTATCAGGAAAGCCACCTCGGACTCGTGGACATGCTGGTGTGCTCGCAGATCTTACAGGGTTCGCTCGGAATGTCGATCTCGGCGCACATGGTGTTGGGCGTCCGGCGAGGCGTGCTGGGGAGAAAAAGGACAGAACAAGAGAGAATATGAGGGGTCGCACAACAGCGCAGGAGAACAAGGAGAACCAAAGCTTGCCTACTCAGGTCCAAGCTTCGCAGAAGGACGTGCGTGTACCTATCAGACCCTCTCGAGCCACCCCTCTCAGTCCTAAGACTCCGGTGAAGGAGCAAGAAACCTCCGCCTTGTCAATCTCGCTGGCGGCTAATTTGTCTGGCGCGACGACAGTTACGAGGGGGAGTGTCAGAGACCGGATGATGGACTGGGAAAGGGAACGAGAACGATTGAGGGAGATGAACAAGCTGACTGACACGAGCGCTACTAGCTCGGATTCTTCTGATGACGACGACTCTGGGGTAGAGGCTGAGGTTGTCGCCGAAGCCACCGCCGCTCAAGCCAAGTACAAGCTTGCAGAGATACCGAAGAAGGAAGTTCCTACCAACGTTGAGACACCTAAAGACGCTTCCACTGATATCGAATCTGAAAGACCCAGTACCACGCAAACAATGACAACGATATCTTCTTCCTCGTCAAAGTTAGAAAGGAGCCAGATCGAAGTCGCCAAGATCGGTGTGCGCGCGTCAGCCCAGATATTGTCGTCGCGGAATGGATCCATCACCGCGCTGGGGCGCAGCCAGAGCGGAGGGAAGCAGCGATCTCAAGGAAGTCAGGTCAATAACGAATCTGTGACTGATATTGGATTACCCGTAGAAGTGCCCAGGAACAGCGAGTCGGGATTCAGTTCGCTGAAACATAGCGTCAAGGCTTCCATTGGTAAGCTGTCTTACTCTAATTTGCCGTCGCTCGATCATCCATCGTCGTCTTTAGACAAGGGCATGCGCTTCTACAAGTCTTCCACTCTGGCCCAACTTACGGGTCGTGCTACACCTGTCTGGTGTGCATCCCCTGAACCCATCGATTTTGAGCAGAGGCGGTCTGGTGAAGAAGGAAGGTTCAGTTGGGAGAACATCCGGCCTGAACATGAAGTTGCAGTTGATCGTATGAATTTGTGGATCCAAAGTGTCGAGAGTAAGTCCTAGCGTGTTTGACCCGAGAGGGCTTGTTTGATCCATTGCGAAACAGGGGTGGTCGAGGAAACACGCCAGAATTTTGCCTCTACAAGCGTGACACCTCCTGCGCCGCTTCCACTTGCACCTCTTTCTCGTTCCTCTTCACAATACCATGGTACATTGAACACTCCGACGTCCGCAACCCTAAACAACAATAATGGCACAGTCAATGCTTGCCGTTCGTCTCGTCTCCCGAGACGTCTCCTAGCGGCTAATGAAATCTTCGCTGAGTTTACGGACCCAAACGCACCACTCTCACCGGCAACAACTCGCGGGGAAGATCCGAGTACATCTTTCTTACATGTCCACGCCCCAGAGTCATCGGTGTCTGTACTTCCTTCGATCAGTGCGCCCATGCAAACTCCACGGCGACGCCGCGCGACGATCTCGACCAATTCACCTGCTCAAGTGAAGGCCGATTCAACTACAAATGGTATATTCGATGGTAGTCCATCGAAGCGGAAGGAGAAATCCAAGTCTCAAAGCAACTTGGGTAGACATATTCAAGACATGGCGAAACTGGAGCTGGAGCTCAATCGGGGTGAGCAGTGCTGCGCAAGTCCACGAAATGTTGTGTATTGAATGGATTCTCTGCACATTATAGCCCCTGTGTCCTCTCCCTCGCTTCGGTTGTCGGCTGTTCTTGACCGAAGTCTCTTCGTTGCACCTCCTCTTTCGCCGAGGTGCACGGAGGATCCCACGGCGACACCTGAAACAACTCGTGGTCATTCAAAATTGAATGACCTAGATTCATCACCGTACCACATCGAACCTTATCCTCTGCGCAAGTCAGACGAGCAAGTCATTCCCGAGTCTCCCGACAGACGACACCTGGAGGGTGTTTATGACCGATTCCTGATGGCCACCTCGGGCGTTAAGCGTGTCGGGAAAGGTTACCAATCAGACAACCTCAAACCTGTGCATAACATCATGAACAATGCAGAGTATGCCAAGGCCAGCCACGCCCGCGGGTTCGGCGTGTTCGGAACGAGTAAGCGGCCCATGCCTCCACCCGTCTCCAGTGAAGATGCCTGGGGGCAATCGACGTCTGTCGACGAGCTTGGGTTCGTCACTGCTGGTCAAGGCGCGAACACAAGTTCTTCCCGCGCGTGCAAGGACGAAAACAAGCCCACTTTTGTCCGCCGTGCAATCAAGGCCATGGTCTCCGGAAAGACGGTCTCGAGAAGGTTGTCGACCATGGTTGCTTGATCGCAACCGTCTGATCCAACATCTTTCATTGTCTGCCGCATCACCTCGACTCCCGACTCCCCAATTTCATCACCTATCATCTCGTTTTCGTTCTAATAATGCCCGTCCGAATTTATGCCTCCTATGCCTTGCATGTCTTGGTTTACGCACATTGACATCTCTCGCTTTCAGTCTGTCACCATATTGTCAGTCCTTCCTCACATCCAAAACCCGTAACCCATTCATACCCTACAATTCATCATTCCACACGTCCATTGAGTTCATCTACTATTATCTATTGCTATCGTCCATCTACAAGCATTGAACAACACCAATTTTTGGATATTTCTCTTTTCGCTTTTGGACCCTATTCCGCCGGTTGATGCCACCTCGCAACGAGCTCTCGTTACGCACCTCGTCTAGTTGCTCCTAGTTACGCTCTTCTCATGACGTCCCTGCCACGTTGTCCTACGTCTTTTTGCTGCTTATCCGCCTAGTTTGCGGAAGGCCTTTTCTTTTCTTGCATTCACTCTATGCGTTTAGTCCTCGTTAAATCTTATTAATTGCTTATGTCTGTCTGAATGTTTTGAAATCCAAGGAGACATTGTGAACGTTGGACCTGACATGTAATGTTTCATAGAGACGGTGTACGTGACAGACGCATGTGTAGTAGTAAATTGACATGCACACCTGGACTACATTCAACGTCTGTAAATCAAAAGTTTATAGATCTGGGCCCTCTGTAAATGTCTGTAAAGTCTGTAATTTATATAAAGTGCAACCCCCCTTGCCCAACTCAAATTTGATTTCCAGTGCATTTCGGGTCCCAAATTTCCAGGTCATTGAACACTCAACCTGACATTTCCGTGCGGTCTCACCACAACTTGACCACAACCATATACATCCAATTTAAGTTGCATATACACCACAGACCAATTTATTCCACCTCCCTTCGACTTTGCATTGCCAGCACGCCAAGGGGAGAGAAAAGTAAAAGGCCGCCATCTTCATCAAGGGGATATGTGGTGAGCAGGTTGAGATCCATGTGTGACAATCGAACGTATGGTCTATAAATTCTACGGTTATCAGATTCACAGAAAATTATCTCTAAATTCAGTCAACGTCATCTGGGCTGAAAGTTGGCAATGTCTATATTTCTTCTAGTTTCTATGAAGAAGCCAACCAGCATTCCTGTCATTCATCTACTAGATTGTGTGGCAACTACATGGAACTTTTGATCCTCTATACCTGGCCTCTTACGGACCCAATACTCCTTGATAACCAGTAGCTCGCAGTGAAAACCGGGAGGTGAGGGTTATAAAGGTTAATCTTGACGTCTCATTTGACAGTTGGTGTCGGGTCCATAGGTGACGTGGACGGGCTGCAACTTGTTTCAAACCTTGTTTGTGTGTGCAGAGGCTTCTACGCACACAGCTCTTTTGGCCTTGTTCGACTCAGCCCTCTCGTCCACCACTGGAAGATGCATCACGCACTTGAGATACAAGAGATACTTTACGAGATTTTTCAGCCTTTTTATCCGCCATGTCAGTCGCTGTTCAACGATGATTCTCCTACTCTAGTCGCCCTGGCCAGGACATGTCGCACATTCAAAGAACCGGCACTGGACCTACTCTGGAGAGAGTTACACAACTCATCCCCACTAGCGCGATGTCTTCCAGAAGCATCTCGTCGATTGCCTTCGAAAGATTTTCCATTGGTGAGACCGTTCCAGTATTTGTCATGCTCTGTTAATCAACGTCTTTTATCTTTCCTCTGCCATTCCACGGAGCAGTATGCGTTTAGTAGATCTCTTACCCAGGCCAAGTGGGATATCCTTCAGAGCTATACACGTCGCATCCAATTCATACTGGACTGCAGTACTAAACTCGACTGGAAATCTGTCAAGACATTCTTGAACCCTCCTACCACTGGCCCACTCTTCCCAAACCTCCGCACTCTGCGTTGTACTTATACAGAAGAAACTGCGCATTTGTTCCGTCTGCCTCTTCCATCCCTGATTGATCTCGATGTCGGGTTCGATCTAAATTTGTTCTCCAATGACCCCGAATCGTTTCCCAGCTCCTCCCTAAATGTCAGTAGACTTGGCATTGGCGTTGGAGGCGCTGAAGAGATAATCAACGACGTCCAACCCAATTATATATCCGCTGGCAACGACTCTCATCAGTGGATTGCTATGGATTTCCCCTGCGTGTGGACGACCTTGTGCATCTGTCCCGCTTGCCTGCGTTGACCAAGCTATCCTTCACCCCGTATGCTACACTCCCAGCTTCCGACACAATTCTCGTCTTCTCCAACTTGCAAGAGTTGACACTGGAGTCTAAATCATTGAAAGCGATTTTATGGCTACTCTCCCAGATCCAACTACCTGCTGTCATGAACATTGCCGCCAAGATTACTAGCCACCCTTCCAGGTCAGAACTCACCTCCTTCGCGGTCGGTCTGCAGAGATCCAATACTGGTCACACCCTCGAGTTCCTGAGGTTCTGGCTCGATCCCTTTGGTGATACTCCTGGCTCAGAGCGTTTTCTACTTGGCTTGCAACACCTACAACCATGGATGGTGTTCGGTAATCTTCGTTGCATGGTGTTCGATATCGCGTACGACGTGGGCCTGACAGACAGCGGACTGTTTGCATTGGCATCCGCATGGCCCAAACTAGAGCGTTTCATCATAAATCAACATTGGGGTTGGAGCACAACAGGTGGCCGAGGAATTACTCCGGGCGGAATCATACAACTTCTTCAGACATGTCGGTCACTTTATGAGTTCAGCCTTTGTCTCGATGTGCGAGGCTATACCGAGGTGCCTCCAAGCCACGTTCCGGGAAGCCTCGGATTAACGCTGCCATCCAAGTTTATAATCGACTTCCTCGACTGTATTATCGAAACAGAGTCTGTGGCAGCGGTTGTCACTTTCATCTGTGGTATTGCACCTTGCTCGGGGCCCGACTTTTTCTTCAGATCTTGGCAGTGTATCAAACATGCTGAGGACATGCAGGAATACGTGAGACGTTCGCGTGATGTTGATAATCGGGTCGAGAACACTCTGGGTCGGCGTTGGTTTGAGCTTGTTGATTTCGAGTTTGGTGGTCCCGAGTCCGATGATTCTGGGTCCGATGATTGAGATATCCAAGTCATATCACTGACACTTGATCAACGGGTATATATACTCATGCTTTTGTCCTTGTACTCCTTCCGACTTGGTCACCAAGTCGGAAGGAAGGAGGGAATTTGATAGTCTTCTCACCTTATTTACAGTAAACACGTTCAATGTCGGTTGTTGTAGACGAGAAGAATGGAAAGTAGACGAGTACCGCCAACGTGGAATCGATGGTACCTGAAATGAAGGCGGTTGTTACTATAACAGTGATGCACGAGCACGATTGCAAGCTGTCCGCCATGCCTGTCACTTGACATTTGTCCACCGTCCTCTTCGGAGTGCACATTGACATGGTTATTGTGGTATGTTTCGACAGCCCTCATGGACGGTGCTCAATATTTGCAAGCATGCAATACTCTGTGGGCTTCATTGATGCATCTTCAAAGTCACTACTACAGTTGGTATGCTCATAATGCATATCGTCGGGATTCGCAGAAATTAATGCATTACCATGGATATTGTAGATTTTCCTACGGGGACCCTTAGTCAGAGCGGGTCTACTATGAACCGCGGTGAGCAATGTATCATATTTGCTACTGCTGCACCACTTCCTTCGGCTTCGTACACATATATAATGTGGTCTATTTAGCACCGAGGAACTCCTGGCGACGAAGCTTGGCCCGAAAATGGTGAAGATGTCGCGTCAGAGCAAGTACCTTCTCGACATCACCATACTCATCTGCGGGTTCGAGCTGCTGACACACTCACCTATCAAGAGATAACTGAGGCTACGCACTGGTAAATTCATCCAAGTGTGAAATATGATAACTCACCTCAGTCATCGTGCGCATAAGTAACAGACCGAGGTGCTCGATAGTACAAAGCATGGCGTACGTACTCTCCGTTTCATGACTATATTTTTCCTTCATTTTCCGTCGCTGATCATTCTTATTTCCTGTGCTCGCTAACCGGATCTCCTCAAAATCCTTCATCCCCTTTTGTATACCATACCATCCGGTTCATATATCAGACCTTCTGTGTCTAGGTTCCACCCAAGCTTGCTAATCCGACAGCCTTTACATGGTTCTTGGTAATAATGGCTAGGGTGTAGACAATAGGCCGAGAATAATGCACAGAACAATCCTATTGTATTTGTCGGCTCATGCATAATGCAATATGCGACATCTGGCGTTTTTCGCTAGCCCCATGGTGGGACCGACGCAAAGTCGATTGTAACGACTAGACCGCCGCGCTTAGCCGCTAAGCCAAAAGGCAGACGATACTGAGTGGTTACACTCAGTACCGCGGACGGTATATGTATTAGTTACTGGGATCTAAGTAACCCGGCGTGGTTACACCCTCAGGGGCGGGAACACTCGGGGACAAGACAGAACGTGATGAACGTGCAGCGTTGAGACGGGGAAAAGAGAGATAGTCTACATGAGCACTGGACGAGGCTATATATACGGGCTGATGGTATACTGGAAGGAATGTGATCGGTATGTATGAGCTAGTGGCAATACTGGATGGAGCGTGATCGATGTCTGAAAGGAATGTGTGCGTTACATCAATGCATTATGAAATTTATGCACTACTACCATATGCATTACGAGCATATCAACAGTAGTACTCACCGCCTCATACCCTGTCATCTGGCATCACCCATGAGCGCTTCAGCATTCACTCCCACCGTAACACATTTCTATGCACGTCGACATTGTGGTCTGTCCACCAGGATACCATTCATCAATGATCGTTATATTGTTCAGACTGCTACCATGGAAATTTTCAGTGAACACACACTACATCATTCCTGTAAACTCTAGTTCGTCATCCCGCAACTCCCGCCAAAGTAAAGCGAGGCCTGGCTTATAATATAACGTCATTCTATATTCAGAACCAGTGCCTATAGAGCTCGTAGTTTTATCTGACCTCGCAATTAGTGCTCCGCCTCCTGTAGGCTCGTTGAGCGGGTTATTGAGCAGGTCTTCTCCGGCGTCCTGTATGATATATGCCCGGCGGTACGATATTGGACGAGATTTCCTTTGCAACCACAAGGTCGCTAATCTCGTCGAGTCAAACTATCAGTGGAACGACTTTCCCTTCCGCATCCCCGGTAGACGAGCGATCGCACGTATCTTGAACGGTCCTTGGTGCGTCACGTTGGAAGCTTGCTGACTGGACCGTGGAAGAGCCTTGCGACGAATCAGCGCGTGCCCAGCCCATGACACCAGTCTAGTAGGGATCGGAGATGATCGATGAATGACCATCATGATGTCATGGTAGCAAAACAACTTACTAATTCGTTCACGTCATACGTGCGAGCAATCTCTTCTCTGAGCGACTCGCGAATAAGGAGGGAGTCCAGGAGGGTCTTCCGGGTCGAGGATCCGATCAGTGGATGACACACCTTATTCACGACGAAGATACTCACGTTTGTGTAGAGACGACCTACAGAAACGCCAAACATAAAGTACAGATTCGTACTCGGGAAGAAAACAAAGGTGATTAAATTGCCCACGGAGAAGACCCCGGGGAAGAAACCTGTCTGGATGGCACCACGAATGAGTCGGTTCAGAACTGTATCCGTCCTGTGGAAACCAGTTCGTGAACGGGAGAAGATGATGATCAAGGTAGCTAGGATTGCATGTCAGTATCGTCTTATGTGTAGTGAACTCAACGCGCACGCACTGGTTATGAAAGCGTCCACGACAACCTGGAGGGACAACCAGGCAATGGCGAGGGGGGTAATGCGATGGATCTCAGACAAACTAAACAGTTATTAGCCTAACGCGATATTGCACCTGAGAGACGTACACTCTAATGATCCAAGCTTCAATACTGCAAACTATGCCCAGGATAAACGAAGGGATCGCCAGCAAAACAACGATGCCGTATAGGATTCTGCTATTCGTCAAACGCCAAATCCTACAGTATGCGCATTCAGTTTGAGATTTAGTTGTCCAGTGGACGTGAATAGTTACCTAAATCCTAGAAACATCTGTGTTACCAGTGCAGTGAGGGCAGTAGCAACAGGAGTGATTGTGCGTGGCCATTCAGCCACTTTGAGCACCGTTAGTGACAACACCAAAATGAACAAGTGGAGATAACAATGACATACAGGCAAGAGCTGCTGGATCGTCATGATTGGTCACTCTGGAATGCACTAAGCATGGGTAGAAACAAAAGTGTACGTGGGCACGAACGTATAATTCCATGCCAAATATACGAGCCTGTGGGATTGATAGACTCGCTCCACGAGCATCAGATAGCGAATCATACTCACGCGACACTGTGGAACGTATCTAAAACGAACAAGAAGAGCACCATATACCTTGGATTGCGCGTTCAAACCGTGCATGTCTGAATCGCTGACAAACTGACCTCGTCGCCGGTGGGTCGTTGAATTCTGAGCAGGACGTGAGCGAGGGTGCATTCGTGGTATACTCGGGCTACTCACTCATCCGGTAGTACGCCGCGAACTGGTACGTGACGATCCCATACAAAAAGGTATTCACTTCGTTCGCAACGGGTCAGCCAAAGACGTCCACGATCGATTCAAGAACTGCGGACACTCACGAAATATGCCCACTAGGAGGGTACCTGGTCGTTCGATCCTGTCAACGAATTCTATGCTTTCACGCAACTCGCTGCACGCACCGATGGTTGTGTCATACTTGAAGCCCATGCCGAGCTCTGGCCTGCGACTGCAGGGTTAGAAAACGGCTCTACTGGTAGCGCCGCGGGCAGGCGAGTGATACTGCCGTGTGGCATCAGTCACTGCAGTGGGGTCTTGTTTGATCCTGCCGTACATATCGCTGTACATCAGCAAACTTGCACAAACGTCCATCATTCGAAGTGGCTCGAGGTGGCTGCGGATTCGGTGATAGGCAATCACTGCATGCCAGCTGTCCGAGGGTTTGATATGACATCACAATGATCACATGACAATGTCACTCCCACTCGCGATTAGAACTCGCTCTACTTAGTACCCAGTAGACATTTCACCGAGATGATGACCCGATCAAGCTGACAGCATGTTGAATATAACGAGCCGTATCCGATGATCAAAAGGGCACTTGGGTTCGACGGCGCAAATCACACTCCGTCTCATTTTCCTGTGCGTCGATGCTTTAGAAATCCCTTGACCTGCCAAGTCCAGGAATAAAAAACGTTTGCAGGTGTACGATACGTAACAAAACGCATGTATAACGATACAAGATGCGTGCAAAAAAAAGATGGCGATGAACAAGGAAAAAGAAAAAAAAAAAAAGATGGATAAAACGACGAGTACGACTATGGCGGTGGCGGTCGTCGAATCGCCACAGGTGGCTTGCTACCTCCCGCAGCGTTCGGCACAGCGCTCGCTCCGCCACCGCTTGCAACAGCAGCAGCGCCTGGACCCTCGCCCACGGCGGGTTTAAGTCGCTTCGCGAGGGAGTCATCAGACTGGGTTTCGTCTTCTCGTCCACGCTTGTTGGCCGCGCCCATGATCTGCACACCGACCGGCGTCGACGATGCGGTGGCGGTTGCAGTTGGCGCAGGCCCGGCGGTGGCGCTTTGAGCGTGGCCGGGTGCGGCACCGCGTATGCTGATTCCACGGGCACGAGCACGGGGAGCACCTCGTCCTCGTCCGACGCCGTCGGTCGTGCCCAGAGGGACAGCGCCGCCGAGCACTCTGCGTGCTGGACCTACACTTGCGGAAGGGGGAGGCGCAGCGGAAGTGGTTGCGGGTGCTGGTTTTGAAGCTGCTGGAGGTGCGCGGGTAGGGGCAGAGGTGGAAGCAGATGCCACTGGGGCGGGGCGTGCCGGAGCTGCAGGAACAGGGGCCTTGGACGTCGAAGCGACAGGAGTGGTAGGGGTGGTGGGGCCAGGGGGGGCAGCGGGGCTAGCAGGTACTGCGACGGTCGGTGCCGCAGGAGGTGCAGACCCAGGCGCACCAGTAGCGGGGGTCGTCTCAGGTATCAGTCCGGCCTTGCGCCATTCCAACACCTGTGCTTCCAGGTCTTTGAGCTTCGCTTGTGATCGCACTAGCTGCGCGTCCTTGAGTTTACCCTTGGCAACCTGTTCCATTCGGCCCCGTTCTACGGCAGCAGAGATCTCTTCAGCGTGTCTGGCTTGCATTTCTTTGTTGTGATTGGCGATGGCAGCCGAAATGGCAGCCTTCGTTGCGTCGTCCGATGAGGCGTTGCTCGTTTCTGCCTTGGCGACAGCGTTTTTGAGTGCTGCCTCGTGCTCCGCGCGGAGAGCTTCCATCTCTTGAGCATGTTTCTTCGTCACCTCCGCGGTCGGTGTAGGAGTGCCAATCTCGCTCCTGGCCTTCTCAACAGCTGAAGCGATCGCCGATTCTCGCGTCCGTTGCATCTCGGACACTCTCGCCTGGAACTTGTCCTACGGGCGCTGTTAGACTCTCTTCGCTTGAAGAGGTGACGTATCTTACGTTCGACTGCTTGAGATTTCTGGCATCGTCAATCGCCTTGTTTGCGCGTTGCTCGGCAACCTGTACGAATAACATGTAAGCAATCAAGACAGCACTGGTCGAGTGTATGCATACTTTCAAACGCGCAAGGGTCTCGTCACGCGCCTTCGTGAGCTCCGCCTTTTCAGTCTCCAATTGAGCTTTGACAACATCGGTCGAGTCCCCAGCAACAGCTTTACTCCAGCTCTCCTTTTCGGCAAGTAATTTGTCCCTCTCCGACCGTAAACTCTCCTATAGAGCGCGTTGGGGAATACAACACGAGATATACACACATATAGAACTCACGAGAGAGGACTGATCGGGTGAAGAAGAGACTTGTGCAGCAGCCTTGGAAGACTTTTCGTCCGCCAGAGCCTTCTCCAAAGTAGTCTTTTCTTGACGCAACGATTCCAGTTGACTCGTGAGTTCCTTGGACGCCTCTGCACCGGTCCCGGTATTACTACGAAGCGAATCCCGCTCTACGACCACGGTCTTGAGCTCTGCCTGCAAATTAGCGAGCGTTCGGTTCAGGTTCGATTTCTCGCTGTTCGACGCGCCGAGCTGTTGCTTGAGGTTGTTGTTCATGCTCCTCAGCTTGAGCATGTTTTCGTCGTAGGTTGCCATCTACAAGGC
This sequence comes from Brasilioporus rufonigricans, assembly GCA_038089195.1. Taxonomy (NCBI): domain Eukaryota; kingdom Fungi; phylum Basidiomycota; class Agaricomycetes; order Boletales; family Boletaceae; genus Brasilioporus; species Brasilioporus rufonigricans. The sequence continues at coordinate 8,412 of JBBPKJ010000099.1, read as the reverse complement.
GAAACGTTTCCAGAGGGTTCAAACAAGATAAAACGCCAACGCTTACCTTGGAAGCGTTCTCCGACGCCTGGACGTCATGATCAGCGAGACGCTTCTCCAAGTCAGCTTTTTGGGTTTTCAAGTTTTCGGCCTCTTCTTTCAACGTTTGGAGGTCTGCAGGGTCGATACGATCGTACTGAGGATGGGATGAGTCAACGACATGCCGAGTGGATGGGGAATCCAACCTTGGTCAGTAGTTGCGCATTACGTTCTTGCCAGCGCTTGCTCTCCGTCTCGAGAAGCGTAATTTGGGCATCCCGCGCTTGGAGTTCGGCGCGTGCAACGCGAGCTTGTTCTTTAGCGGGTTCGAGTTCGATAGAGAGGGCCTTGAGCTTGGTATCCAGCTCGCGTGCGCGTTTCGAGTGCGTCTCGCAATCGGCACGAAGGGTCATGTTGCTCTCGCGGAGTAGGTTGAGCTGGTTGATCCGCTCCAACATCTCGGCGTGTTGCGCATCTGATGTGGCTGCCTGGACAGCGCGCTCGCGCTCCTACAGATAGAGATTCAACAAGACAAGCAGAGACAGTCTCGGCTGTCGCCCACCTCCGAGAGCGTCTTGCGAACGTCTTGCAAGCTCTGATTCAAGTGATCTAGCTGGGTCTTGAGCCGAACGTTTTCTTGCTTGCCGAGCTCGAGCTGGAGATCCACGATTTCCTTCTCCTTTCGGAGGTACGCCACCACGGAACGTAATTCGGACAACTTGGTGTCTGCGTCACCGCCCACATCGACAGCGCCGTTGGTGCCCTCCGCAGCAGAGTCCGCAACCTGACGGATACGTGCGGCTTGCGAACTGACGCTGTCGAGGTGCTGGTACAGGAGCGTGTTCTGAGCGGCCAGATCCTTGCAGCTGCGACAAAGGATCAGTAAGCCGAAAACGGGCGCAGCCCGGCAACTCCCTCACCGTCCATTGAGATCTGTAATCTCCTTGTCCAAAGCCTCCTTTTGTTGCTTCCAGCTTGCTTCTGAAGCCTCGAGTTTGGCCTGGGCATTAGCAGTCTCGGCCTGGTTTTGGCGCGACGCAGCCTGTGTAGTGCTGAGCTGCTGCTTGATGTTCTCGATCGTCTTGAAAGACTCTGCATGCGCAACAACCTCTCGTGAATACCTGTCTTCTGCAGCCTATCAAAGACTGTCAGCAAAGATGTCCTTTCACTCAGAAAGCATGCATACCACTGCACGCTCTTCCAATGCACGAACGTCGCGTTCGTGAGCCGCACGGTCACTCTCAGAATGTCTCTCCGAGGTAGTCATGTCCACGATCGTATCTTCGAGCGTCTTCTTGTCATTCGCCCATGCAGTACGCTCCGTCTCCAATGTCTTCTGAAGGTCGTTGAACTTGCTTGTCCATTGTTGAAGGTCTTGCTGGACGGACTGGAGTTTCTCCTGGAGCGACTTGCATTCGAGCTGAAAGAGATCATGAGATGACAAGGACATGGCTGGTGGCGTGATCACATACCTCGTGTCTGGCAAGCCGCGCTTCGGCATCCAACTTGTATTCGTCGTGAGTGGTGTTAAGCGCAGCAAGTGCAGCCTCGTTCGCTTGGCTAATCTCCTGGAACTGTTGCATGTGGCTGCGGGCAGCAGCGAGGTCGACTTGGGCGACCTTGAGCTGTGCACTAAATAAGATATTCATAAGGACGCGTCGGCGGATATATTGTCGTGAACCCACCGAAGGTCTGCAACCTCTTGCTCGAGCTGTTGTTCACGAGGTAGGTCCGGATCGGGCGCAGGAACGGTGGCACCTGAACCGATCGGTCTCCTCTCGTAGACGGCGAGTTTCTCCGCATTGCCTTGAAGTTGCCGTGCAAGCTCGTCCACTCGTTCTTGGAGATGCGTTTTGCTAGTCTGAGCCCCGACGAGGGACTCCCGTGCTTGGGACAGTTGCTCGGTCTAAGCGTACGAGATGAGTATAGGACGTTCAACATGCGCGCAGAGACACACCGCCTTGTCCAAACGCGACTGGAGCTCTTTCGTATCAATGTCCCTCTGAAGGGTGACATGTCTAACGGTGTCGCGTTCTTGGCCCAGCTGCGACTTCAGGTCTTGCCTATATGCCACATGAGTAAGCAAGCATTTCAAAAGACGTATAAAAATTCACGTCTGGCCCTCCATCATCTGCACCTGCGTCTCGAGGCGTCTTCGATCGTTCTCTCCTGAACGCTCGAGATCATTGTGCATCCTCTGGACGTTGGCCATGAGATCCGAGAGCTGTGAGCGCTCCGCAGAGAGGTTCTTGTTCTCTTCCATCAGTCGAATTTGGACGCTCTGACGAAAGTTGGTATCGATCAATCCCTATGATCTCAGAACTGACCTCCAGGACCTTCTTTTCTGCTCGGAGGTTGGCAGCCTCGTTACGAAGTTGATCGAGATCACTCTTGGTGACGGCCAACTCATCCATGACGCGTTGGCGGTCGATATCGAGGCGGGTCTGTTGATCATACAGCTGCTGGTTGCGCAACGTCAAGGTATCCAAATCCCGACTTTGCATGCTCAGTTGCTCCAGCGTCACGCGGTGGCGCTCTAGCGTAAAATTATAAACGAATATATAGTTTGTGCACCGAACCCGACTTACCATCAAAGTACTCGATCTTGGCGGTGGCCTTTGCGAACGCTGCATTGGCCTGACCAAGTTGCCTCTGCGCCTGAATCAAATCTTCACGGAGCTTCTCAGCGTCCATGCCCATCTCCGCCTTGTACGACTCGAACTGTGCTTGGACATCTTCCAACTCGGCGGCCAAATCACTCGGAGGAGTGGGTGAGGCACCGTTAACGTCACCATTGACGGCGCCACGTCCAGCACGCGCGAGCATCGCCTTGAGCGTGTCCCTTTCTTTCATATACGCTTGGATGGTAGCTTCGCTGCTCTTCTTCTGTCGCTCAAGCTGGGCCGCCAGGTCTTGGATGGCTTCATGCGCTTCGCGGACGGCCTCGCTCTGCTCCTTCTCGAGTACCTCACGGTATTCACGTTCCTCGGCCTCCATCTTTGCGCCGAGCTCACGAACGATCTTGAGTAATTTTTGGTTCTGCTCTTGGAGGGCTGGAATGGAGCGGAAGAGAACGAGGTTGTTCGTGATGACAGCGTCGATGTTATCAGCAGGTAATGGCGTCATTTCATCGAGTTCTTCGTCCGAGGGAATCGAGGGATCGGTTCGTCGCCCAAGCTCCTTGAGGAGTGCTTGCACTTGTCGGCCTAGGTCTGTGAGCTGATGTTGGAGAAGGTCGGTTTCTTTGTCGGACTTTTTGAGCTTCTGTGACACTTCCTGGAAGGAAGCAGCGTTGGCATCGCGTTCGGCAAGCGTCGTTGATAGTTGGTTGGCGAGTTGTGTGGACTCTTCCCTAAGGCGTTCATACTCGTCGCGTTGTTGTGCCAGGACGGGAGCCTAATGCCACGGTAAGCAAAAACGCACGGGAGTGCACAGTCTCTTACCCGTTCCTCTATCTGAGCGAGCACATCTGAAAGCGTCCTATCCATGTGATCATACTCGGCACACTTTCTGGCGTACTCCTCCTCGAGGCGCACATAGTCTGCATAGACTTGAGTGAACGTCTTGCCACTCTTTTGCACCCTGCTCGCCATCGCCACTGTCGGGCTTAGACCAAGCATCGCGTCGGCGGCGTTGTGGCGCCCAGGGGTAGCAGGAGCGGAGGTATCGCGGCCAGCAACGGGAAGTTCACCACGGTGCATCCTCTCTAGGACGGTCTCGAGCTGCTCCAGCCTCTTTTCAGCTTCTTCCCGAGCGCGTCGCTCTTTCTCGGTCTCTGCCCTGAGTGCAGACTCGCGTTGTTCCGCACGATCGCCCACGGTTGCCCACTCGCGTTCGATACCTTCTACAATGTCCTTTGCTTGCTTCTCCCTCTCCTCCATGATCGTTACGAGCCTCTTCAAGCCAGAGACCTCGGCGGTAAATGCGGCCTCCTGTTCAGCAAGCCGTCCCTGCAAGTCCTGTACTTTGGAGAGTGCCTGGGTCAACTGCTGAGTGGATGCCGTCTGGGCGGATTGCATAGCTCGAATGGAGCTTTCGGTGAGCGCGTGCTTTTGTGAGAGGGCGTCGTGTGCGGATTGTAATTGAATGAACTCGGCATGCTTGGTACGTCGGTAGTTGGCATACTCTTCCGACTTTGTGGTGAGCTCCGTGTTTATGCGCTCGGCTTCAGATCGGGCAAGGGAGAGTTGTTGGGAGAGGGTCTCGAGCTTGAACTGACAAGGGGGTTGATTTGGCTGTTGTGATGGAGCAGACGGGGACTTGCCTTGGTTGAGGTCTCTGTGGAGCGCAGTTCGCGAAGCTGGGTCTCGAGGGCTTGGTGGTCCTGACGCGCCTGACGAAGACTTGAGCGTAGGGTTTGGAGTTCATCTGTGGCAGCGAGTCAGTCGATTCCACAGAAACCCAAAGACGGTGGATGCACCGTCGCGCTGAGTGGCGTCTTCCTTGAGCCTGCTCACGACGCCGATGAGATCACGCTTTTCTCTGTCGGTCTCGTCGACGCGATGCCTGAGGTGGTCGAGGTCTGACACCGACGACGACTGGGAGCTGGTGAACGAGGATATACGCGTGTCCAAATCTCTGTTTGACGCGACTAGAGAGAGATGAGTTGGATGGACGAGACGTGTGTGGGCACGCACCAAGGTGGTCCCGCTCTTCCCTGACGGCGGCGACCTCCTTGTGGAGGGTGTCGAGGGCGTGCTCGAGGTCCCTTGTCTTTGTCTCGCCGTCTTGGATGGCCTGGTCTAGCTCGACGTCCTTGCGGTCGATCTCTGCCCTGAGCTCCTCGAGGTCGCGGCGGGTGTCGTCCTGGTCTGCGACCTGGGCAAGCAAGAGTCTGTAGACAGCGAGGACGGTCTCTGGGTCGGGTTTGGCAAAGGAGGCGTCTGGGAGGATGTGGGAGAGGGTGTCGAGGTCGAGGTCGGATGGGATGGGGACGAGGAAGGGGAGCGGGTCCTCCGTGCCCTGTGTCGACGCGGTCTCGAGCTCGTGCTCGGCGGCGGCGACGGCCTTTGACTTGCGCCTCGTTTTGACCATGTCGGTCCTCGTTGAGCGCGCTCAGGGCAGAGTCTCGGTTAAAACGCCTTTGTCACAAAGTTCACACGCTATTTTACCCGATACTGTGATTTCCATTTTGGGAGCAGATCGCCTGCTCTTTTTCCTCGACGAGCATCCATGTCGTTCTTCAACTCGCTCGGGTGAGTCCGACGTCGTCCGGCGTGTCTCGCCGCTGCTCATCGCGACGACAGGCGCTCCATGTCGCGTCCGCGCGGCCAAAAACGGTCCCCGACACCGACATCGTCCTCCTTCCCCGATATGTCCCCTCCGCCCGTGCCCGTGTCCCCGGCCAGTCCAGCACCCTCCAAGCCCCTCTATCTCTGCAGCCCCTTTGTCGAAGCCGCCCTCGTCAAAGGCAACTTCAAGACGATCGTCGTCCTCCCAAAGTACGTCGACATCATGGAGTGGGTCGCAGTCAACGGTTCGCCCCCGTCACGCTTTGATCGCCGTCGAGTGACCGTCCCACAGTGTTTGACTTTTACACCAACCTCAACGAATTCTATGGCGTCATCTCCGAGTGCTGCACCCAACACTCGTGTCCCACCATGTCCGCTGGCCCCAAGTATGTGTCTACCACGCTGTTTCCGTGCGTCTGCAGACCGTGTTTGCCGTCAGTCTCCACTACACCTGGATCAATCAGGATCGAAAGAGCGTCAACCTTGCCGCACCCACGTATATCGATTACGTCATGACCTGGGTCCAGAATCTGCTCGACGACGAAAACGTCTTCCCCACAAAGTCTGGTACGTCGTCCCAAGCCACCTACACGTTGACACTTGACCCTCCACGCAGGCCACGACTTTCCCCAGTCCTTCCCCTCGACCATCAAACACGTCTACCGCCAACTCCTCCGCGTCTTTGCCCACATATACCACGCACACTACCCACAAATCCTTCATCTCCGCTCCGAGCCACACTTTAATTCCCTCTTTGCCCACTTTTTGGCGTTTGGCAAGGAGTACGAGCTGTTGGACGTCAAGGACGTCAAGGGCGCCGCCAACGCGTCCGTCGGCATCGGATCCCTATGGAACAAGTGGACAGAGATGGGCATCTTGGAGGGACAATAACTACCTTGTACCTAGTGCTGTATTATACTACCTTGTGACATACTTGCCCATGCCCCGCCACTTCATCGCCGAGCTCGAGCGCAGGCCCGACCACGCCCACGTCCTCCTCCTCACCACCGGCAGCGTCGCCTCTATCAAGGCCCCTCTGATCGTACGCGAACTCTTCAAAGTCGGTATCTGTCTTTTCCACCGACCGACGCACTCACCGCGCGCAGTACAGCAACACCAGAATCCAAGTCGTCGCCACCAAACAGTCCCTCGCCTTCTTCGACCCCGCCGACGTCGAGCACGCCGGCGCCCGCGTATGGACCGACGACGACGAGTGGTCGGTGCGCCGTCCCACTTCCTCTTCCGCGCGATCCACTCCGCTCATCCCCCCACAGGGCACGTACACCCTCGGCGACCCCATCCTCCACATCGAACTCCGGCGCTGGGCAGACATCGTCCTCGTCGCCCCCTGCTCCGCCAACACCCTCGCAAAGATCGCAGCCGGGCTCTGCGATAACCTCGTCGTGAGTACGCCCCCTAGCGATCATCACGGTTCTGGTCACGTTTAGACGTCCGTCCTCCGCGCGCTCGCACCGACGACGCCGACGTACATCTTCCCCGCGATGAACACCCTCATGTATGAGCACCCCATGACTGCAGAGCACCTCCGTGTCGTGCGAGAGGTCGTCAAGTATCACGTCGTAGGGCCCATCGGAAAAGGACTCGCTTGCGGGGATATCGGTATGTCGTCCATCAACGCCCTTGGTCGCACATGGCTTATTTCTTGCTTTGGGTATATAGGTCTAGGAGCAATGACAGAGTGGACAGATATCGTCAAGATCGTGGTGGACAAGATGCAGCTAGAACTGAAATCATGAGATCGTCGATCACTCCAAGCCAGTATGCTCCGTCATGTATGACACGTTTAAGGTACATAACTCAGCTTTCGAGTGCGTTTTCTTTGGTCGGCATGTCAAACAACTTGACGCCCCTCACGGCCATAACTAGTCCCCCTCCTACTTCCCCTTTCCCAACGCGTGCATACTCTACGCTCCTCTCGGCTGTCGAGACATTCAATGCATCGAGTAGCTTCTCGCTCGCAAGCGGGACAAACGGTTGAAGAAGAATTCCCGTTATACGAAGGGTCTCGAGGGAAGCAAGGTAACACGACAACGCCACGTCTGGTGGGTGCACGTCCGACCAGGGCTCAAGCGTCGTCAAAAGAGCGTTCGCCTGTTAAACCATTGTTCAGCGGTGACGAGAGGTGCAAGCCGAGAAGCAACACACGTGTCTGAGAACCAGCACAATAGCATGGAGCGTGTCTGCCACTTCGAGATCTCTCATAGAGCGCGAGACCCGTGCCCCGAGGCCGTCAACCAAGACTAACAACTCTTCGTTGGTCGATAGCTTGCAAGTTTCGAGGTCCAGCGAACTGGTCGAAGCGCCGGAAAGGTTCAAGCCGGGGAATTGTCTAGAGAACAGATCGCGAAACGACAGTGGATCAGACGAGGTTGCCACTATTTTCGCAGCTCGCCTCTTAATAGCGTTCGACGTTACCCGAAGGAAATAGTTTCCGAACATGTTCCGTATCTCGTCCGCGTGTTTTTGGAGCTGTTCCTTGGACCAATCTACCAGAGCAGCGTATCAGATTTACCTACCATCACAGCGAGGACTCACCAACGTCATCCCGGAATCTCCCCCCTATACGCGCAAGGTAGAACCGAACAGCGTCTACTCCGAAATCATCCATCGCAGCCATAGGATCCGCCACGTTCCCGAGCGATTTCGACATCTTCTTTTGTCCCGCCGTCCAATGAGCGTGCGTCAACAGCGTCTTCGGCATCGCCAAGTTCATAGCCTGGAGAATGGCGGGGAGGTAGATCGCATGGAACCTTGGCACGCGTCAAAACCAAAAAGACGTACCGCAAACCAGCTCTAGACGTACCGAACAATATCTTTCCCGACGACCTGCACGTCCGGGGGCCACGCCGTCGTCCTGGTCGAGGGATACCCCACCCCACTCAGATACACCAACAAGGCGTCGAACCAGACGTACACCGTCTGACTCTCGTCCCCAGGTACGGGGATCCCCCACCCAATCCTGTCCCTCGGCCTCGATATCGACAAGTCCTCCAGAGGCTCGTTCAAGGTCTGGATCACAGCGTTCTGATAGACGTCCGGGTGCACGCCGCGCGACACGCATCCATCCTCGGCATGGGCATTGCACTCGGCGGCAGCGGTGTAATGCGCGCGCAGGACCTCGCGGAACTTGGACAGTCGGAAG